>OZJO01005111.1:0-34417 GCA_900406225.1 Acrobeloides nanus | reverse complement strand
AAGCATACAATTCGGGATACCTTGCGTAGTTTAAATGCTCAGCAGTTGTTGCTTTTGGTCAGTTTTTTGTTGACTTTTCAACAAATAAAGTTTTTAGAGGGCCGAGAACACCGACAGCGACAATGTCTTGGAGCCAGCTGAATTCGAAGGCAAAAATGAGTTCAATGTTGATGTGAAACTTTTGTATCCAATCATTGCCGAGCTACGAGTCTTCAAGACGAATTTGGAGTTAGAAGTGATGCGATACGCTGCTAGGATTGCTTGTGATGCACACAAAATGGTGATGCGGCAAGTCAAATCCGGTTATTATGAGTACCAGATGGAAAGCCTCTTCCGCCATACCTCCTATTTCCATGGAGGCTGTCGCCATTTGGCATATACATGTATAGGTGCGAGTGGTGAAAATGCGGCCATTCTTCATTATGGTCACCACAATGCTCCAAATTCGAAAAAGATTCTTGATGGAGATATTTGTAATTTTGATATGGGTCCTGAATATAATTGCTATGGTTAGTCATGGCGCCATTTTGGGAGCTAGTTCACTCTGTTAGATTTACTTATCATGGTCCAAGTCGAACTTTTTTTTAAAATCAGCCGAAAAACATGGTTTTTTAGCCGAGAAACACATTGGTGATGTTATTTTTGCGTGAAAATCTATAAAAAATACTGAAAAACTTCATTTTTGGAATTAAAACTTCGTTTTTGATATCAAAAAAAGTTTTTCAGTATTTTTTAATAGATTTTCACGCACAAATAACATCACCAATGTGTTTCTCGACTAAAAAAACCCTAATAGGATGTTTTTTTGACTGATTTTAAAGAAAACAAAATTTCTGGACGATGATGGTAAGTGAATCCAACAAAGTGAACTAGATCCCAGATTTTTTATATCCACATTTTCAGCTTCCGATGTAACATGTGCATTCCCGAGCAATGGAAAATTCACTGAGAAACAAAAAATCATTTACAATGCTGTTTATAAAGCCAATCAGGCTGTTTTCAAAGCTGCCAAACCAGGTTTTTCGTTCATTTGATATACTTGTAAAAATTCGCATAATTAAGGAGTCCGTTGGACGGATATGCACCTTTTAGCCGAACGAGTTATTCTTACCGATTTGAAAGCTGCGGGCATTCTCAAAGGTGATGTGGAAGAGATGCTAGAAAAACGAGTTGGTGCTGTTTTCATGCCACATGGATTGGGCCATTTCCTTGGATTGGATGTGCACGATGTTGGTGGATATTTGGGTGATGCACTTCTGAGATCGAAACTGTCTGGATTAAAATCATTACGCACAACAAGGACTTTAAAAGAAAGAATGGTTATTACAATAGAGCCTGGCTGCTATTTTATTGATACGGTAAATAAGAGTTGCCAATATTAATGCCTAATTTTTCAGCTCTTGGATAAGGCTCTAGCTGATCCAGAACTAGCCGGTTTTTTCAATAATGATGTTCTGAAAGGGTATCGTGGACTCGGAGGGGTAGCTTTTCAATTTACAATCATATATTTTCAATTTTATAGGTCCGTATCGAAGACGATGTAATTATTTGGGAGAAAGGAAACGAGAACATGAGCGCAGACGTACCTAGAACCGTCGAACAAATAGAAACTTTTATGACAAAAAGTGAAGATCATGACTAGATTTTATATTCTATTGTTTATTAAAATGTGTTATATATTAAAGCCTTTATAACGTTGAAACAGTACCGGATGAAAGAAAAATTTACCGTTTCGTTTGTACACCATGTAATACAATTTCTCAACTCTACAGGATGTCTCAAAATAAAGGGAACATCTGTAAAATTTTGTGTTTACATATCATTTTGATTTTTTTATATTGAAACCATAACAAAAATAGTTTCTGTTGTCAACTTTTCGCGTTTCTTGAACTTGAATGGTTTCAGGCCAAGATCTTCACGAAGAAATCCTATGGGCAGAATCTTTCGAAATTCCCAGTTTTTGGCCAGCTTTCGCGTTGAGTTTCTTTTGTTCGTTGTATTTCAATTGATCATTCCTCGGACTCGTCGACAGGTTGCTGGGTCCTCGATGTTCTTTTCTACCTTTTCCTGATCTATCTTCATTGGTTCCGGTTTCTTCATATCGCTTAATATCTTTGAACACTGTCGTCAACGGAATATCCAGAAGTCTTGAAATTTCTCGTTTCGGAATACCTCTGATGCATTCTCATAATAGTAGGTCTTAATTCCTTCATTTTTAACTAAAAAAGATACAAGAGACGCTTTAAAAAAGAAGAAAATGATGTATAAAAATAAAATTCCAGGTGTTCCCTTTATTTTGAGACACCCTGTATATGGAACAATTGAAATTAGAGATCGGTAAGAAAATTGTTGACATCAGCTAATTTTTCTAAAACATTAGTGCTTTTCCGAACTATAGGAGTACAGCTTCGAAGAAACACAGAAAATTCATTTGAGGTTCGCCAGCAACGAAAAGTGCATAGAAACGTAGCGCGTGCGTAGCCCTGAAAAATAAAAAAGATTTCAAGCTAAAACGATTTATCCTTGAAAAGATTTTTTCAGGCCCATCTTACCTTTAAGACTAAAAAATGCCTGGTCTTCAATTTGATACTGGGTCAATCTCCAAACAGTGAACGAATCTAATGGGATCCCAAAAACAAAAGTTGCTTAAACCTTTACGAACTATAATGTTATTCAAACGAAAATTAAAAATTTGATCAAAAAAAGTTTGTTGTCCGGAAGCTCGATTCTTTCAGAGCCGATGCTTTAATTTTTATTTTTGATCAATCCATCATTATCCCAGCTGTGTTGATCTTTGCGCAAAATTTTTGATTCATTGAACACGCAATCCTCGAAATTTTAATCCTTCGGATTAAAAATTCTGGTTCTTTTTATAAAAAGCTCCAAAGTTTTTAACTTCGTATAGTACATAAAAATAGTATTTATTTGAAAGTTGAGTAGCGTACATCAATAGCCATTGTGTAGTCCAACAATAGAACACCCAATTTTTGGCTTTTTATCTATTTGTTTACGTCAAATAGTGATCTTTATTCAATTCAGTGATAACAAAAAGCTTCCAAATTGCATCTGTTTTAGCAAAAGCACAAAAAGAGTAATTTTGATTTTTTTGGGTTTTGACAGTGACATAGGCAGAGGGGGGGGGCGTGGCGCGCCCCTCATAACGAAAAAAATGAAAATTTTGGAGCTAGTTGCCCTTAACGTGGTCTAAAAGTTGAAAATTTTTTCTTTAAATTTTTCAACCAAAAAACATTCATGTTAGGGTTTTTTAGGCTAGTGAACACATTGGTGATATTTTTTGCGTGAAAACCTAAAAAATAATGAAGAAATTGTTTTTTGTTGTTGAAATTATTGATGTCTACCGTTTTGCGTTAACCGGGGTGTTCCAGAGAGGTCGGGGGCATGGGCAACGTTATTTTTTAGGTTTTCATGCAATAACAACATCACCGACATTTTCTCCGATCAAAAAACCCTAATATGAGTGTTTTTTGGTTGATTTTAAAGAAAAATTTTCAACTTTTGGACTATGTTAAGTGGCGGCAACTAAGTGGACTAGATCCAAAATTTTTTCCCAATAGTCCTCCCTTATATTTTTTGCCCAAAACTCTGTATGAAGCGGTTTTGCTCAAAACTTTAAAAAATGTCAAAAATCGCGTTTTTTAAAGTAATCGTAAGATCTTGCCTCTGTGGTGCAGTGGCGAAGCTGTCGGCCGTTTATCACAACGGAGCGGGGTTCGACTCTCAGCTCCGGCAAAAATTTTTGCAAAAGATTTTTTTCTCTCCGAGAGGTGTATTCTTAAAATCTTTCGCAAAAACTTTTTTGCCGGAGCTGGGAGTCGAACCCCGCTCTATTTTCTGAAAATCGATTAATTTTTTTCTCTCGAAATTATGACGCTGCGCAATTATAAACTTGTAGTTTTGACTCAAAACTTTGAGATAAAAACAGACAAATTTCAGGCGAAACATGTCATTCCATTTGGGAGGAAGCACTTTGAAAGTTTCCGCTAAACTTTTTGGCGAAAATCGATCTCGTCTATTGAAAGAACTTAAGCAAAAAGCTCCCAAGGGTAGTGTGGTAGTACTCGAAGGTGGTAAAGACAAGATGCGGTATAATACCGACGCGGAAGATTTACCATTTCGTCAGGTACGCTTAAGCATAGCTATTACCTGATTAAACCAACAACATTTTAAGGAGTCCTACTTCTTTTGGACGTTCGGAGTACACGAGGATGATTGTTATGGAATTATTGATGTAGATTCTGGAAAATCTATTTTATTCCCACCGAAGCTTCATCCCGATTGGGCAATATGGCAGGGGAAGTAAGTTTTTTCTATTGTGAAGACAAATTTCACATTGACTACTAGAATTTTAGGATTGAACCAGAGAGCTGGTTTCTGAAAAAGTACGAAGTTGACGAAGTACATTTTCATGAAAAGCATACAATTCGGGATACCTTGCGTAGTTTAAATGCTCAGCAGTTGTTGCTTTTGGTCAGTTTTTTGTTGACTTTCAACAAATAAAGTTTTTAGAGGGCCGAGAACACCGACAGTGACAATGTCTTGGAGCCAGCTGAATTCGAAGGCAAAAATGAGTTCAATGTTGATGTGAAACTTTTGTATCCAATCATTGCTGAGCTACGAGTCTTCAAGACGAATTTGGAGTTAGAAGTGATGCGATACGCTGCTAGGATTGCTTGTGATGCACACAAAATGGTGATGCGGCAGGTCAAATCCGGTTATTATGAGTACCAGATGGAAAGCCTCTTCCGCCATACCTCCTATTTCCATGGAGGCTGTCGCCACTTGGCATATACATGTATAGCACCGAGCGGTGAAAATGCGGCCATTCTTCATTATGGTCACCACAATGCTCCAAATTCGAAAAAGATTCTTGATGGAGATATTTGTAATTTTGATATGGGTCCTGAATATAATTGCTATGGTTAGTCATGGCGCCATTTTGGGAGCTAGTTCACTCTGTTGGATTTACTTATCATGGTCCAAGTCGAACTTTTTTTAAATCAGCCGAAAAACATGGTTTTTTAACCGAGAAACACATTAGTGATGTTATTTTGCGTAAAAAATCTTTAAAAAACTTCATTTTTTGAGTTAAAACTTCGGTTTTGATATCAAAAAAAAGTTTTTCAATATTTTTTAAATAGATTTTCACGCAAAAAATAATATCACCAATGTATTTCTCGGCATAAAAACCCCAGGATGTTTTTTCGGCTGATTGTAAAGAAAACAAAATTCAACTTTTGGACCATGGTAAGTGAACTAGCTCCCAAATTTGTATATCCACATTTTCAGCTTCTGATGTAACATGTGCATTCCCGAGCAATGGAAAATTCACTGAGAAACAAAAAATCATTTACAATGCTGTTTATAAAGCCAATCAGGCTGTTTTCAAAGCTGCCAAACCAGGTTTTCGTTCATTTGGTATGCTTGTAAAAATTCGCATATTTAAGGAGTCCGTTGGACGGATATGCACCTTTTAGCCGAACGAGTTATTCTTACCGATTTGAAAGCTGCGGGCATTCTCAAAGGTGATGTGGAAGAGATGCTAGAAAAACGAGTTGGTGCTGTTTTCATGCCACATGGATTAGGCCATTTCATTGGATTGGATATGCACGATGTTGGTGGATATTTGGGCGATGCACTTCCAAGATCGAACCTGTCTGGATTAAAATCACTACGCACAACAAGGACTTTAAAAGAAAGAATGGTTATTACAATAGAGCCTGGCTGCTATTTTATGGATACGGTAGATAAGAGTTGCCAATATGTCATGTCTAATTTTTCAGCTCTTGGATAAGGCTCTAGCTGATCCAGAACTAGCCGGTTTCTTCAATAATGATGTTTTGAAAGGGTATCGTGGACTTGGAGGGGTAGCTTTTCACATTTACAATCATATATTTTCAATTTTATAGGTCCGTATCGAAGACGATGTAGTTATTTGGGAGAAAGGAAACGAGAACATGAGCGCAGACGTGCCTAGAACCGTTGAACAAATAGAAGCTTTTATGGCAAAAAGAGAAGATCATGACTAGATTTTATATTATTCTATTGTTTGTTAAAATGTGTTATATAGCCTTTATACCGTTGAAACAGTACCTGAGGAAAGAAAAAAATCTCTGTGATAATTTTTGACGAAGAATTAGGGCTGTTAGTTGCCAGACAATTGCCATTATTTGCCGTCAATTGATAGCATAACGGGTCTACGAGGAATCGAATGCACCACTCTCGTTTCACGAAAAATTTGAATTTTTTGAAAAAAATTTTAATTTTTAGAAGTTAACTCCCTAATTTTTTAATTTTTACGAAAAAATTTGTTAAAAAATAATATCGCTATCGTGTTCCTCATAGCCGAAAACCCCCGAGTACAAAAAACTAGCGGGTTTGTATACATTTTTGAAATTCGCATACAAAAATTTTTTAATTTTTTTCATATACAACAAAAACATAAATAGATCATTTATTTTTGCATGTTCGGTTCCGTGGCATTTACTGTTGCAGATTCGACTGCTTGCAAGACACTTGTATCGGTTATTCTCACATCCTGTAGTACACTTGCAGTGAAAAAGCTTTGGACGTCAGAATTTGAAGATATAGCAGTTGAGCGTACATACATTTGACACTATAGCATTTGAGCGTACATTCGTAGTGTTGTTCGTCACTTGCTCAGGTGTAAGAAAGTTATACGTAGCTAGCTCAAATTGATTTCTTTTTCTCAGCTGAAGAATTTGCAAGAATGATCAGCTTTTCCTGAAAAGAACTTGTAGTCGATTCATATATTTTGAACTCACCGGAAAATATTTTTTATTTTACAAATAAATCGATAATGTTTTAGAAAAAAAAGATTATCTTTTTTCAATAAATTAATTTGTGATTCCGCACCAAGACATGAAATGATCAGTATCGAAGTCAGTGGAAAACTTGTCAAGAGAATTTTTATAACAAATTGTGAACTTTGTTTTTAAGTAAGCTATGAATTTTTCGTTCCGCATTAAATAAATATTTGGTTATCCTATTTGAAACAAAATATTTGACCTTGGGTTGAACTTCATTCGTATGTTTTATAAATAAACATACGGATTAATACAAAAATGAGACGACACAGCTAGTGTCATTTATTTTTTGTGCATTTACTAATAAATTGATAATGCTCGACAAAAATAATAAAAAAATTGTACTTTCTATTGTTCTGTGCATAATAATTGCGGTTATTACTTCTGCGATATGGATCGTGGTAAAATTTTTTCTAAAGTATTTTTTCAAAAAGAATGTACGCTTATGCTTATATCGTATATGTTACCGTTTTATCTGAAAATCAGTTTTATCCGAAAGAATCAGATAGCCAAAATCATGAGGGCCCCCTTGTTTTTTAAAATTTTTGTCCAAAAGTTGATGAAAATCATAAGAGTCTCTACTTATGTGAGACAAGGGGAGTTATAGTTATATCATCGCTTGTTGACTCTGCAAATTTGTCAAAGTTGGGGATGGGAGGGGGGGGAGATAATACTATTAGCTAACCTATTTGAGATCTCTGCTCGAATTTAGATCTACTATGCTGCTATCAAAACCGAACAAAGTCCAACAAATATTCCGGTTTATACAAAGCCATCGCCACTCTGTGCTAATGTACCAAAATGCAAGTAATTATTTCTTGACTCAAAAATTTATTTTGAATCATTTCTTTTCAAGAATTCAAATTGCCGAAACCTTACCGCCTGGTATGTATCCGCCCGATGGTAAACTTTCAAGCCCTACCACGTCTACATGGTTAAACATGATTGGTCAGGCTAAGCACACCATTCAAATAGCGGCAAAAGATTTTACGCTGCTTTTGAATAATAAAACTGAAAGGGATCGAATTTTGGGTGATGACAATTCGGATTTGGATGTAAGCTTGATTTATACCCGCACCTATTGCACAAAATTAAAAGTGCAAAGTTGAAACAAAAAATGCACTAAAAAACAGTAAAGTGCACACTTTACACTGATCATTTTTGACTTTGCACTTCACTTTTTTGGCATAGGCTCTAATGGAACAAAGAGGATGGAATGATACGAATAAAACGACACGAATGAAACGACATAATGGAATGAAACCAAATTCAGGTTTTCGTGTCAATATTCAGGCAAATNTTTCGTGGCATTAGGCTCTAATGGAACGAAGAGGATGGAACGATACGAATAAAACGACACGAATGAAACGACATAATGGAATGAAACCAAATTCAGGTTTTCGTGTCAATATTCAGGCAAATTCAAACCCGTTACTACAATTCCCAGACACCGTCTGGAAATGACATTGTTTCATTCGTATCTTTACACTTTTCACTTTGTGTAATAGGTCCCCCCCCCCCCCCCCATCTCAAGACTCATATCCAGGCCCCCAAGATCATCGCCTCCCTCAAAATGGCAATTTAAACATGCTTTTTTGTGTTCTTAAAATTTTTAGGGAGCCCTTGTTTTTGAGGCATTAATAAATGCCAGCAAAAAAGGAGTAGAGGTTAATATAGCACAAAGATCTGTACCAGGAGGATCGGTTGATTCGGCTTTTCTTGAAGAACATGGCTATGCTCATACTAGGTCCTTAAATTTTACGAAATTTTTTGGAACTGGGATTTTGCACACGAAAGCTATAGTTGTCGACAGAAAGCATTTCTATGTTGGTTCGGCGAATATGGTTTTATGGTCATTAACTCAGGTAGTATACAAGGGTATTGAAGAGTTTGACTCTTCTAAGAAATAGGCCGAAGATCAAAAGATATATCAGGGACCTCAAGTTTTGACCAATTGAATGCCAAGGGCCATGTATGTATTAATAAAGGACTTTTTAAAAGTGCTCCCCCTAGAAATTTTGCATCTAACTATGCTCATGTGTCTTAGCACCGCCATGCAGTGGCGGTATGACACTTCATCGATCAAGGACAGTTCATCGACTTAGGATCGTATACTCCCAGTCGATGAACTATCCATGCTCAATGAACTGTCCTCGTTCGATGAACTGTCTTTGATCGATGAAGTGTCATATGGCCCATGTAGCTTGTCCCTAGCACCGCGCAAGTTTTCAGCTCTAAATTTTAGAGAAGAGAACTAGGAATCGCAGTGTTTGATTGCCCTTGCTTGGGAGAAGACATCGCCAAAATTTTGGATATATACTGGCAAATCGGTGCCCCAGATGCCGTTATCCCAGAAAATTTTCCGGATCCTGTCAAAAGCCCATATAATGAAAATAGTTCAATGACTGTTTTGTTAAATGATGAAGAGAGTTTAGTATATTTTGCTGTAAGGCACCAAACTACACCATAAATTGTAACCCAAAAACCATAGGTTGATCCACGTCAGCTAATCGCGGGACAGCGTCAAACCGATCTTAATGCCATTTTACATATTATAAACAGCGCCAAAGAATTTGTCCATATTGAAGTCATGGACTATCTACCAACAACATATTATTTGACCGAGAACTAGTAGGAAATTGTCCTTATACATATACAACTTTTTATTAGCTTTTGGCCTATAATAGATGATGCGTTGAAGAGTGCCGCTTATAATAATCATGTTAGTATAAAACTTATGATATCAAAATATGTTGATACTCTTAAAGAAAGTTATCCATATTTTCATTCACTCGTGGCATTAAATGGTAGTTTGCCTTGCTCAAGTAAGCTTTATGAGGCACTAGGAACGAACTTCACTTCACTTCACTTTTTTTTCGTAATCTACCTTCCGTATCTAAATTCACGAATCTAACTTCCGCAAATCTAACTTTACTTTTCAATTTTGGGTCAGCCTTTAGTAATTTTATGCAAAACAATCCATTCTAGGGTAATTTTGTGAGAGAAATCGATTGCGTGCACTCCCGAAGCGTGAAAATGCTTCCCTGGCCCGCATACGTGTTTCAATATCAACCAAACTTTTAGGGCTGATATTGAACGTCCATGCCAAAGCCTTTTCCACATTTGATTTTCCGAATAGCTCGTGCTCCTTGTCTGTCGCAGCGCATAGAGCGAAGCATTGCCAAAACATGTTTCCACGATCTTTCTTAGACCAACCGTTCGAAGCTCAGATCCCATTTCATAAATGCGCCTCTAAGAAAACAAACCTCTCGTTTAAAACGATAATCTTTAAAAAAAACATACCATTAACATATGAGCTTCCATCACAATTGGTTCGGGATCATCGTGATGGGTTCCTGACACTTCAANACCGTTCGAAGCTCAGATCCCATTTCATAAATGCGCCTCTAAGAAAACAAACCTCTCGTTTAAAACGATAATCTTTAAAAAAACATACCATTAACATATGAGCTTCCATCACAATTGGTTCGGGATCATCGTGATGGGTTCCTGACACTTCAAACGTACCCAATTCTCTATAATATCTAACGGATACCATGCATTTTTTCGTTTCGTGACGCTAGCAGTAGTAAGTATCCCAAAGTTCACAAGCGCGACGAAAAGTATATTCGAAACCCGCATCCCAATATTTATCATGCACACCTTTACGCGTAGGAGTGTTCATTTTTTCTTACTAAAATACAAAAATCACAATATTGACGTTTTTAACACACAAGAGAGCTTTCGTATATGAGGAACTAAACAATTTTTTAATTCGCCTTGAATTGAAGCGAATGATGTATGAAAATTGAAAATCGAAAAGTGAAGTTAGATTCGCGGAAATTAGATTCATGAAGTTAGAGACGGAAGTAAAAAAAAGTGAAGTTAGATTCGCGAGTCTAACTTCCGTGAAGTTCGTTCCTAATGTCCTTTATGAGCAAAAAGTCTACAGAGAGACTGATTTCGAACTTTCGGTTCGGCTATGCCAGCGATATACAAATGGTATACATTGTTTAGACAACAAAACAAAATGTGGCACCATTGAAGTTAGATTCATAACAGTACCCCCATATAACATTACTATACCCGATACTCGTTATAACCATGCCAAATTTATGGTTACTGATAATACTGCTTATATAGGTATGTAGAATATCTTATGCACAAGGCAATATTTTAATCTAGGAACATCAAACTGGGTTGGCGACTATTTTATTGCTACTGCGGGTATAGGGATGGTGATAAAATCCGCAGAATCAAGTAAGAATTCAAAAATAGCTCAAGATTTGAACGAAATTTTTTTACGCGATTGGAATTCGAATTATACAACTTCTGCGAATGATTATGATAATTCTGGAAATTTTATAAAATGATTTTTTCGAACAATTTTAATAAATTTCAACTAATAGAATAAATTTTTTGATAATCTCATACTAAAGCCAGCAATAAGGGGTCATCCAGATATTACGTAATCAAGTAGGGGGGAGGGGTAGCCAAATGATTACGATTGATTATGGGGGGGGGGTGAGGGAGGGGGTCAGATCAATGATTACGTAATCATAATGTATAAAATTTTTTTACAATTTTTTCGAAAAAGGGTAGGTGGATGATCTTTGTGACGTTTTATGTTTACTTGGGTGGGTGGATGAATTTTTTCAAGATATCGCCTCTTAATAAAAAAAAACCAATAAAAATATTATAACAAAACATGAATGAATATTTTACGGATTCATCTTCATAATACAACAAAAAACATAAATAGATCATTTATTTTTGCATGTTCGGCTTCATTGACATTCACTGTTGCAGATTTGAGCACTATAACTTTCGTCACGTTGCCAAAAAACTATAACTCTCGCCACATAACTTTCGTTCGTGTCAATATACATATTTATTGCAACTCAAGCAACTCAATTAGTCTGAAATTAAATATCTATTGACACGAAAGTGGCGAAAGTTACGTGGAGAAAGTTACATAGCGAAAGTTAGCGTGGCGAAAGTTATAGTGCCCAGATTCGACTGCTTGCAAGACACTTGCATTGGTTATTCTCACATCCTTGTAAGTTATGAATTTTTAGTTTCAAATTGAATAAATATTTGGTTATCCTATTTGAAACAAAATATTTGAACTAGTATTGAACTTCATTCGTATGTTTTATGAATAAACATACGGATTAATACAAAAATGAGACGACACAGCTATTATCATTTATTTTTTATGCATTTGGGAATAAAATTTTGTTTGATTTACGAATAAATCGATAATGCTCGAAAAAAATAATAAAATAACCGTACTTTCTATTGTTCTGTGTATAATAATAGCGGCTATTACTTCTGCGATATGGATCGTGGTAAAATTTTTTTCTAAACTATTTTTTCAAAAAGAATGTACGCTTATGCTTATATCGTATATGTTACCGTTTTATCTGAAAGAATCAGATAGCCAAAATCATAAGGATCCCCCTTGTTTTTTTTAAAATTTTTTGTCCAAAAGTTGATGAAAATCATATAGGGGTCCCTCCTAATGTGAGACATGGGAAGTTATATCATCGCTTGTTGATTCCGCAAATTTGTCAAAATTGGGGATGGGGAGATAATACTACTAGCTAACCTATTTGAGATCTCTGCTCGAATTTAGATCTACTATACTGCTATCAAATCCAAACAAAGTCCAACAAATATTCCGGTTTATACAAAGCCATCGCCACTTTGTGCTAATGTACCAAAATGCAAGTAATTAATTATTGACTCAAAAATTTATTTTGAATCATTTCTTTTCAAGAATTCAAATCGCCGAAACCTTACCGCCTGGCATGTATCCACCCGACGGAAAACTTTCGAGCCCTACCACGTCTACATGGCTAAACATGATTAGTCAGGCTAAGCACACCATTCAAATAGCGGCAAAAGATTTTTCGCTGCTTTTGAATAATAAAACTGAAAGGGATCGAATTTTGGGTGATGACAATTCGGATTTGGATGTAAGCTTGATTTATACCCGCACCATGGGCCTATTGCACGAAATGAAAAGTGCAAAGTTGAAACAAAAAATGCACTAAAAAACTGTAAAGTGCACACTTTACACTGGTCACTTTTGACTTTGCACTACAATTTTTTGGCATAGGCTCTAATGGAACAAAGAGGATGGAATGATACGAATAAAACGACACGAATGAAACGACATGAATAAAACGACACCAATGAAACGACATATGGAATGAAACCAAATTCAGGGTTTTCGTGTCAATATTCAGGCAAATTCAAACCGTTACTACAATTTCCGGACGCCGTCTGGAAATGACATCGTTTCATTCGTATCTTTACACTTTTCACTTTGTGCAATAGGCCCCCCATCTCCAGACCCATATCCAGGCCCCCAAGATCATCGCCTCCCTCAAAATGGCAATTTAAACATGCTTTTTTGTGCTCTTAAAATTTTTAGGGAGCCCTTGTTTTTGAGGCATTAATAAATGCCAGCAAAAAAGGAGTAGAGGTTAATATAGCACAAAGATCTGTACCAGGAGGATCGGTTGATTCGGCTTTTCTTGAAGAACATGGCTATGCTCATACTAGGTCCTTAAATTTTACGAAATTTTTTGGAACTGGGATTTTGCACACGAAAGCTATAGTTGTTGACAGAAAACATTTCTATGTTGGTTCAGCGAATATGGTTTTATGGTCATTAACTCAGGTAGTATACAAGGGTATTGAAGAGTTTGACTCTTCTAAGAAATAGGCCGAAGATCAAAAAATATATCAGGGACCTCAAGTTTTGACCAATTGAATGCCAAGGGCCATATATTAATAAAAGACTTTTAAAAAGTGCTCCCCCTAGAAATTTTGCATCTAACTATGCTCATGTGTCTTAGCACCGCCATGCAGTGGCCGTATGACACTTCAACAACTGAACACTTCATCGAACAAGGGCAGTTCATCTACCATGAACACTTCATCGACCATGGGCACTTCATCGACCATGGGCACTTCATCGATCAGGCAGTTCATTGACCACGTTTTTAAGTGATTTATTCACTTAGGATCGTATACCCCTAGTCGATGAACTGTCTTTGATCGATGAAGTGTCATACGGCTCATGCAGCTTGTCCCTAGCACCGCACAAGTTTTCAGCTCTAAATTTTAGAGAAGAGAACTAGGAATCGCAGTGTTTGACTGCCCTTGCTTGGGAGAAGACATCGCCAAAATTTTGGATATATACTGGCAAATCGGTGCTCCAGAAGCCGTCATCCCAAAAAATTTTCCGGATCCTGTCAAAAGCTCATATAATGAAAATAGTTCAATGACTGTTTTGTTAAATGATGAAGAGAATTTAGTATATTTTGCTGTAAGGCACCAATCTACACCATAAATTGTAACCCAAAAACCATAGGTTGCTCCACGTCAGCTAGTCGCGGGACAGCGTCAAACCGATATTAATGCCATTTTACATATTATAAACACCGCCAAAGAATTTATCCATATTGAAGTCATGTACTATCTACCAACAACATATTATATGACCGAGAACTAGTAGGAAATTGTTCTTATACATATACAATTTTTGTTAGCTTTTGGCCTATAATAGATGATGCGTTGAAGAGTGCCGCTTATAATAATCATGTTAGTATAAAACTTATGATATCAAAATATTTTGGTACTCCTAAAGAAAGTTATGCATATTTTCATTCACTCGTGGCATTAAATGGGAGTTTGCCTTGCTCAAGTGAGCTTTATGAGGCACTAGAAACGAATTCACTTCATTTTTGTCGGAATCTAACTTCCGTATCTAACTTCACCTTGAATTGAAGCGAATGATGTATGAAATTTGACTCAAAATCGAAAAGTGAAGTTAGATTCGCGGGTCTAACTTCCATGAAGTGCTCGTTTCTAGTGCCCTTTATGAGCAAAAAGTCTATAGAAACTGATTTCGATAAAAAAATTGTTTAGACAACAAAACAAAATGTGGCACCATTGAAGTTAGATTCATAACAGTACCCCCATATAACATTACTATACCCGCTACTCGTTATAACCATGCCAAATTTATGGTTACTGATAATACTGCTTATATAGGTATGCAGACTTCCTTATGCACAAGGCAATATTTTAATCTAGGAACATCAAACTGGGTCGGCGATTATTTTATTGCTACTGCGGGTATAGGGATGGTGATAAAATCCGCAGAATCGAATCAGAATTCAAAAATAGCTCAAGATTTGAACGAAATTTTTTTACGCGATTGGAATTCGAATTATACAACTTCCGTGAATGATTATGATAATTATGGAAATTTTTTACAATGATTTTTTCGAAAAATTTTAATAAATTTCAACTGATAGAATAATTTTTTCTGATAATCTCAGACCAAAACCAGCAATAAGATCGTACATATCCAGTAAGAGGAGGACACGGGAGGGTGGGTGGGTGGATGATTTTGTAATATTTTTTCGTCTACTTATGTGGGTGGATGAAATTTTTTCAGGATTTTGTCAAAATTACCTTGGTCCCCCCCCTTATGATTTTTTCTCAAAATTTTAAAAATTTCACTTGAGTGAGTGATGGGGGACCGTCACCCCTATATGTATGAACATAGGCGTAGCCAGGATTTTGTGACGAGACTGAAACGTGACAGGGGAGCTAAACAGTCAAAATTTCCATTTTTTTTCCTATTAATTTTCAATTATGGTTTTCGGACGACGGGGGGGGGGGGGGGGTATAGCCTAGTGATGGGTCGAAATTGTGACTCTAAATCGGTTCTCAAAATTTTTTCTTTAGCTTTTTATGAAAAATGTCAAAAACAAAAATAACAAAAAATTGGGTTCTACAACTTTTATTTTGACCACTTTTTATGAAAATACATGGAAAAAAGTTACGAGACAAATTTCGTCGCGATTTCGTGCCAAATTTCATCGAGATTTTGTGACGAAATTTGGCACGAAATCGACGAAATTTGTCTCGTAACTTTTTTCTCTATGTATTTTCATAAAAATGGTCAAAATAAAAGTTGTAGAACGCAATTTCTGTGTCATTTTTGTTTTTGACATTTTTCATAAAAAGCTAAAGAAAAATTTTTGAGAACCGATTTCGACCCATCAATCACGATTTTGACCCAATATTACTATAGCCCCCCCCCTTAGTCCCCGACTACGCGTATGTGTATGAATAATAGTGATTTAAACTAGTGTACAAGTGCATTCACGACATGACAATTTGCAAACAGACTATAGCGAGTTTGGGATTTCGGCGCATATTAACTTTTTATTGAAGCGAAAACTTGCTATAGGTGTCTATATAAAAGTTGTAGGGCAGATCACCAGCTTTCATTTGTGTGGTCAAAGAATTCTCAATTCAACTCCTATGAGGAGTATTGGCCAATTTACCACAACGCAAACAATTTGAGTGTACCCCTAGAAAGATAATCTTCATGCGACACCGGCACAATTTTGTTCGAAAAATNAAGAATTCTCAATTCAACTCCTATGAGGAGTATTGGCCAATTTACCACAACGCAAACAATTTGAGTGTACCCCTAGAAAGATAATCTTCATGCGACACCGGCACAATTTTGTTCGAAAAATCTTGCGATTGTATTCAGCATAAAAGTTGTGCTAAAAGTTACCAATCATGGGGCAGCCGTGCTATTGTTAAAAAACTGCTGACGTCGAAGACATAATAGGAGAGAAGTTGAATTGATGTAAGGTTATGTAAGAATATTCATGATACAAATTACAACAAAACAATCCTAGAAGCTATGGATGAAAAATTAGTAGGAGGGCTTTCATCATAATCCATACAATTTTCTAAACGAGTCTAAATTCGAAGAAAGGAAAAGGGATTTTGACAAAACAATATAGCTTATAGCTTGTCAAAAGTTGTGTCAAATAAGCTCTCTGGATTAATTTTTCATTGTTGCAAAATTATGTTTTTGCTGCGCTAAAATTTGCCGTAACCAATAACTTTTATAAATGATTTCATATCAATTTAGTTATTTTCGACTAAAGAGTTACAAAAAAGGATTTTTTTGAGATATTGAGAAAACATGTGATGTCAATCCTTATATATGTTACCGGTTTTACTGAAAATCTCGATTTTTAGAAAATCCTAGGTTTTATTGAATATTCAATAAAACCTAGGATTTTCTGAAAATCCGGGATTTTCAGAAAATCCGGAATTTTCAGTAAAACCGGTAACATATATAAAGTGCTTGTGTTCATTTGTGTATACAAGCGATTTTTTATGGCGAATTCCAAATCGTTACCAACCTATCCACGATGTAGAGGGTGATGAGAGAAGCAAAATGAGGGCTCGAGATTTGCACTCGATGGGGATCAAATCCGAGCCTTCAAAATGAAAGTCTAAATGCTTAGCCATTCGACTATGCTTGCCACAATTTTAGTGCCATTGAATTCAATAACATAGAAAACGTATGAAAATCGTGATCTTTGAAGTGGCTTTGCTCAAAAAGTACATGACGTTTGGAAAAAATTTTATAGCTTGTTTATAGACTCATTATAACTAACATTTTAAGCCATATTTGGTTGAAATCTAAAAAACCACATTCGTACCATCTACTTGTTAGTGCCATTATTCTCTTAACAATGTTTTTACGTGCCGGTCTCTAATTACACATTTAGAGGGTGTATCGAAAGAACTGGAATTTTGACGATTTTTTCATGTTTTTTCGATCCGAAAATTTTTTTCAAAAATCCCAAAAATGACCCATATAGGGGTAATTTTATGTGGTAAATCGTTTGCGCGCATTCCTGAAGCTTGAAAATGCTTCCCAGATCCTGATTCAGAAAAGTAAGTGCGTTAATTTGTATGTTTAGCTTTTATATACACACTTACTTTCCTGAATCAGGATCTGGGAAGCATTTTCAAGCTTCGGGAATGATCGCAATCGATTTCCCGCATAAAACTACCCCTATATGGGCCATTTTTAGGATTTTTGAAAAAAAATTTTCAGGTCGAACAAAACATGAAAAAATCGCCCAAATTTCAGTTTTGTTATACACCCTGTACATGCTTACAATATTTTAAGACTCCTTTAAAGCATGAACCCGGCAAATGTAACCGATAAAATCGAACTAAACATTCCACCCACATGCGAAAATGCTCAATACTATGCAAACTTATTTCCTTTGAGACTCGTCCACTATATTCAAATTTGCCTATCTGCCTTTGCATTGGGCCTAATTGGAATAGAAATATGGTCGGACAAGAGAAAAGCACAAAACAAGCAGTTACCATTGCATGGAAATTTGAAAGTAGGCTAATTTAAGAGATTATGATAGCTCGGAGCTAGTTCAATATTTGTGCGGCACTTATCATGGTCCAAAAGTCAAAAAAAATTTTCTTTAAAATCTACTGAAAACTTCTATTTAGGGGTTTTTTAGTCGAGGAACACGTTGATGATATTATTTTTATCAGCGTAATAAAGGATTCAAGTTTGGGTTCCAATAGGAAATCTTTTGAAGTCGTCCAGTTTTGTTCGTAATCATGTGCCTTTGTGCACCAGCGGTTCACAATCACGTATAGCCCAAACCACATGCGCCTGCTCGCTCGTCGGTAGTCCAAGAGTCCCTAGATGGTGTCCACGTTCGCGATTTTTAATTGGAACATCGTACTTGTGTAACATGATCAGTCAAAATCTAGGTATTGCACTTTCTAAATCTGTGCCTTCATCATCAGCTTGGCATCTAGCTAACTCATTTGTTCTCTCGCATTGGCACTTAACATTAATGAATGCTTCGGCATATGGATGGAAATTACGAATTGTGCCTTCGAGCTTACGAACAACATCCTTCTGAAAACCTAGAAAAAATGCTGTAAAACTTCAAAAAACTTGATAGACCATCGTTTCGCATTACCCGTGGTCCAGGAAAGCGACGCTCCGGGGGATAAATTAGGCATTTTTTCTAGGTTTTCACGCAAAAATAATATCATCAACGTATTCCTCGACTAAAAAACCCCTAAATAGAAGTTATTCAGTTGATTTTGAAAAAAATTTTGACTTTTGGACCATGATAGTGCCACACAAATAGTGAACTAGCTCCGATAGCTCTATTATTATTGGCTACTCAGTTTTTTTAGATTTTGCGAACAAACGTTTTTATAATATACTGTTTATATTCGATTTCTATACTAGTAGTTCAACTTAACCATGAGGTATCAATGTAAAGAGCCGTAGTCATATGGCACCCCATTTCCTAAAAATATGAGGTGGACTATTATGTTTTTGTCTCCATACAAGAATTTTCTGATCACAAAAATTGGAAAATTTGTATTTTTTGTGAAAATCTCTTTAAAAATCGGCACCTCATTATGTTTTCCCGGTTCATTCCTCTATATCGCCAAACCTCCGTTTTATGAACCCGGCGGAGCATAACGACCACTCAGGGATGCTGGTGGGAAAATTTGGTATATAAAGAAATCGACTTGATATAATATATCAAATTTTCCCGCCCAAGGGTTCCATGGTTCGGTGGTACTGGGATTGTCTCAGATGCCCCTCAAGGCTGGTTCAAGCCCCGCTTTAGGCCAAAAGATTTTGCCTAGTAGTAACTTCCCTTCGGATGGCTCTCGAGAATGCTCGGCATTACATCCAGAATTGTCCCCCCCCTTTCACGTGCGCTTCTAATGCATAAACCCCGAGAAAATAATACAATATTTTTTGCAGCTGCATAACTTCTTTTCCTCAAATTCATGCGATCTTTTAATTTCAACTTTGGCTTGCCATATTATTAGGATGCCTGTCAATATTTCTATCCTCGGATTTTCTATGTTTCATCTCGCCCTTTTTCTCGAGAGAGCTAGAGCGACATTTTCTCTCGCAAAATATGAGGCGAGTGGTAAGATACTCGGTATTTTAACGACTTTGATCCTAGTAAGTTAGGCGGTCGTTTGATGTTCCGAAAATTGAATTTTCGAAATGTTTTTGAGGATTTCTCCAGAAACACAACGCCAATAGTTTTGGTGTCGTTAGAAAACTCCTGATAGTTTTGGTGTCGTTAGAAAGCTGGATTTCGTAGCAATCGAATGACACCTAAATCATGCCAACTCTTTCTGGTTGGGGAGTTATTGCACAATTAGTAAAAAATGTCAACTTTTTCGACATTTTTTTAATAATTATGCAATATCTCCGCAACTAGAAAGAGTGATGGCATGATTTTGGTGTCATTTGATTGTTACGAAATCCAGCTTTCTAACGAAATCAGGATTGGCTTTGTATTTCCGGAGAAATTCACAAAAACATTTTTAAAAGTTTCGAAATGTTAAGTTTCGAAACATCAAACGACCAGTTAAGCTTAAAAAACTGTGAAACTATCTTTTAGTGGATCATAATTCTGGGTTGGAATTTTGGGATTTTTTATCTCGAAGATTGGCATTCAGTTCAAGCTTATTGTATCCTTACAAATTCAAGTACATGGTATAAATTAAAAACAGAGTATTTTATTCTTATGGGCATAGATATGGTTGTTGGTGGGCTAGATTTTATGCTTATGAAAATTAATAGGCATCAAATTCTTAGGTAACTAGCTTTAACCCGGGAATGCGCACACTATATTCCGCCGGAGAAACTTTAACAAATTGTCATTTTCAAAAAAATTTGTTCGAAAACTGTTCCGAACTAGTACCAAAAGTTCATGTTTTACTTTGAGTTCTATTTTAGGAGATTCACAAACAACAAAATAACACCGGCGAATCATCTTAGTCGTTCATATCAACTCGCCGAAAATAATAGGACAATACGGATTATATTCCCAATCTCGCTTGCACATTCACTCATTTTCATTTGTTTCCTTTCGTCGAAAATTTTATTACAAGCTCTCGAGGATGATCATGGAGACAAAAATTATATAATATGGGATGAACTCTGTGACACTGTAAGTTTAATCAATTTTAAAATGGGATTTTCAATGAGAGGGTTCCCAAAGCCTTTTGTATAAATCTTAGGTTGTAGCATAAGTATTGTCGACTCCAAAAGATACGTCTAATTTCAGCATTTTTCGTTCGTTTTCGATGAAATTTTTTTCAGTATTGGGTAAGAGTGTATGCTGAATACGATCCAATCGGTCTTTTTGAGTTGTGAGTTCAAAAGTAAGGAAATTCCTTACAAATAAGGCAAAATGGGAGCCCTACTCTTACCCAATACTGAAAAAAATTCATCGAAAATGAGCGAAAAATGCTGAAATTAGATGTATTTTTTGGGGCCGACAATACTTATGTTACAACCTAATATAACTGAATCTCCAACACTTTAGATAATCAACATCTATATACTTATTATCGCATTGATCTACAATAGACTCCGAAAATTATTGCTAAAGCCAACTACGACTAATGTGATTGTCAAACAAGCAGATGCAACTGAAGAGTACTTCAAAAATCTTAAAACTATGTTTGATGAAAATTATGATAGAAAATATAGCCAAAGAAAATAAATTGTAACTCTACTATAATTCGAAAGTGCTTAATTTAAGCAATTACAAGGTATGATAAACAATAACTGGAAAATGCTTGATTAAAGCGATGGTATGATGGCTCTAACATACAGTCAATTCTCGATATAGCGACTCCTCCTAATTCGATTTAGTGACCCTTCCTGCTAACACTACCACGCAGGAATGCATTGCAAAAGTATAAATAAAGTCAACTCTCGAGTTAGTGGTGACACCCCAGGAAGGGGTCACTAAAAAAATTGAATTTCTCGAAATTTTCAATAAATTTTATGAATTTCGCGACTTTTTCAAAAAACACCATTTTTTCACCAAATTTCGCGAACTCCATACAAAACTACATTTGTTAGGACCTATCTCGTAGGGTTAATTGTTTCCGAAATTTGCATATTTTGAAATTCGGTCGGGGGATCGGATAATCGAGATTTAATTGTACAATATTTTATTACAATCATCTTAAAATTACAACAATAACAAAAAATATCAAGCTAATTTTTTTCCTAGCTTATTTTCCACATAAGCCTTTTTGGTTCTCATACTAGCTTTTTTCTTGTTCTCTTCATATTCAGCCATATCAACCGTGAGTCCATATTCTTCCGCCACGAGTTGGGTCAGATCCACCGGAAAACCAAACGTGTCGTGTAAACGCCAAGCCACTAAGCCGGGAAAGAGTTTTTGATTCGATGAAAGGGTTCTGACAGCCTCTTGGACCAATTGACGTCCACGATTGAGTGTTTTTAAGAATTGGATTTCTTCATTGTTGATGATTTTTTGGACGGTTTCAGGATCTTTTTCGAGCTCAGGAAAAGTGTCGCCCTAAAACATTTTAAAATGAAAAAATAGTCAATAATTACCAAAATTTCAACCACATTCGGTACTAGCGATGCGAAAAATCTCGGTTTAGCATTCAACTTTGTGGCATATATCACACCTCGTCGAAGAATTCGTCTAAGCACATAGCCTCTATCTATGTTCGCAGGTTTTCCACCATCACTGAGTGCAATCGTCAAAGTTCGAATATGGTCGGCTACAACGCGATAGGCCATATCAATTCCGTCCGCATCTTCAGCTCCCACCAAGCCAGTGTAATCACGGCAGTTAGTGCCTTCTCTTATAGCATCAAAAATCGGGGTGAATAGATCGGTGTCGTAGTTGGAAGTTTTGTTCTGCATTACAGCAACAATGCGTTCGAGACCGGCTCCACAATCGATGTGTTTGCGAGGTAATGGTCGAAGAGTGCCACTCTCTTCTCTATTGAATTGCATGAAAACCAAATTCCAGATCTCAACCACCATAGGATCATCGGCATTCACCAAATGTGCCGCATTCCGACCTCCAATTCTATCATAATGAATCTCCGAGCAAGGACCACATGGGCCAATATCACCCATTTCCCAAAAATTCTCTTTCATGCTAAATGGCAGAATTCGCTCCTCGGACACGCTAAAAATTGGCATTAGTCATGGGTGCCAAGCTGATTTTGAGATGTCAAATCTGGGAAAATTTGATTTTTGAGATGCAAAATTTTGTCAAATTTATAAGAAATATAGTGGAAAATTAGCTTTTTTCTATCAAACTCTGGTTCTATTAAATTATAAATTTTAGCTAAATCTATTTTATGAATATGGTTTATGACATGAATGTTCGAATTTTCTTTATTATATTGTACTATAATTTATTGACTATGATTATCATTGTCTTATCTGTTTTAATGCGTGCCTAGTGCGCGTAAATAAATTTAATTTTACTCCTAAAATCTGATTTTTGAAGNCTATGATTATCATTGTCTTATCTGTTTTAATGCGTGCCTAGTGCGCGTAAATAAATTTAATTTTACTCCTAAAATCTGATTTTTGAAGACAGATTTGCTGATTTTGAAAAAATATTTTTGGCATCTCTGGCATTAGTTCTTGTAGAAAATCGTGCAGGTTTACCCTATATCCAACCAGATTTGCTTGCACTCATCATCAGCTGGTAGCCCACTAGCTTCGTCACCACCAAAATACGTGACATACAAACGTTCGCTGGGAATACCATATCTCTTTGTTAATAGTTCCCAAGCCCAGTTGCAAATTTCTTTCTAAAAATGGAAATTTTCGGGAGAAAACATAATACAACACTGACCTTGAAATAATCACCAAATGACCAATTTCCTAACATTTCGAAAAAAGTATGATGGTACAAATCCTTGCCAACATCATCCAGGTCATTGTGCTTTCCACCAGCTCGAATACATTTTTGGGTGTTCACAGCTCGCTTCAATTTCGCTAAGTCGCTATTTGGTTTCACAATACCTTGAAAAATTGGCTTAAACTAAAAAATGGTTTTATATAAAAATCCACAATCAAAAAATCCGGAGCTAGTTTACTTTGTTGGATTCACTTATCATGGCCCAAAAGTTGAATTTTCTTTCAAAAAAACATCCTATTAGGGGGTTTTTTAGTCGAGAAACACATTGGTGATGTTATTTTTGCGTGAAAATCTATAAAAAATACTGAAAAACTTTATTTTTTGATATCAAAAACAAAGTTTTAATTCAAAAAATGAAGTTTTTCAGGGTTTTTTTTAATAGATTTTCATGCAAAAATAACATCGCCAATTTCTCGACTAAAAAACCCTAATAGGATGTTTTCGGCTAATTTTAAAAGAAAAAAATTCGACTTTTGGACCATGATAAGTGAATACAGCAAAGTGAACTAGCTCCAAAAATCTACTTGATTCATTCCGGCATTAGCAAACAATAAATACGGATCATCGTGTGGAATAACCGATGATGAATGAACATAAGTATGTCCATGTTCTTTGAAAAATTTGATAAACGTAGATCGGACTTCATTTCCGGTCATAAATGAAGTACTAGGTCTTGTTGAACATTTTCTACAGATAGAAATAAAGGCATTAGTTTGAAGGAATTTTAGCATTAACTAAAAAGGAATTACTAAAATGGTTGTAGGATGTTTCGAAACATTTTTCGGCACTATTCCACTTTGGGGGGGCCACCAACGTGGTTCCGAGTCATAAAGTTTTTTTTCTAAAAAATGATCCACTAGGGGTAATTTTATGTGGGAAATCGATTCCGCGCATTCCCGAAGCGTGAAAATGCTTCCTTGACCCTGATTCAGGGAATGGGGGAGGGTGGGTGTATTGAAGCGAAAATCAAACATTTTCGGATTTTTATGAGAAAACCGTCGATTCTTAGGTTTTTCTAGGCGGGGAATTGATTGCACGCACTCCCGAACCGTGAAAGCGCTTCCTTGACCCTGATTCAGGGAAGAAATCGGTGTATTGAAGCAAAAATGTTTGATTTTGGAATTTTTGCAAAAATGACTTTTCTAGGGGTAGTTTTATGCGAGAAATCGATTCCGCGCATTCCCGAAGCGTGAAAATGCTTCCTTGATCCTGATTCAGGGAATGAGGTGGGTGTATTGAAGCGAAAATCAAACATTTTCGGATTTTCGCTTCAATACACCGATTTCTTCCCTGAATCAGGGTCAAGGAAGCGCTTTTTACGGTTCGGGAGTGCGCGCAATCAATTCCCCGCCTAGAAAAACCTAAGAATCGACGGTTTTCTCATAAAAATCCGAAAATGTTTGATTTTCGCTTNGATTTCCCACATAAAATTACCCCTAGTGGATCATTTTTTAGAAAAAAAACTTTATGACTCGGAACCACGTTGGTGGCCCCCCCCAAAGTGGAATAGTGCCCATTTTTCTACAGGGTGTTCTAAAAAATCCGCCATTTGGTCATTTTTTGGCGAATTTTCCAAAAAAATTTTTTCTTCAGAAATCGATTTCGCGCATCGAAAACGCCTCCCAGGCCATGAAATATACGATTTTCGATTTTTTTTCAATTATTTTCGGTGGGAATTCTTACTTGAAAATTGGATATTTCATAGTATGGGAGGCGTTTTTAAAGTTTTTCGATGCGCGCAATCGATTTTTCCCATAAAAATACCCCTAATGAGTCATTTTGAAAGGAAAAAATTTTTCGCCAAAAAATGACCAAATGGCAGTTTTTTTTGGAACCGATTTTCGAAATAAAAAAATTCGATTTTTTGGCCAAATTTCGAATTTTGGGTCAAAATTTGAGTTTTGGGCCAAATTCGATTTTTTGATCAAATGTGATTTTTTTCCAAAATTCGATTTTTGGCCAAGGGTATTTGAAACAAAAACAATATACATGAAAGATAAAAAGTCATAAACCTTCTAACAAAACCAAAAAGCATAAAAAATCTTTTATTAAATAACAAGGTAACAAACAAATAAGATAAACAAAACTCTATAATCTAAAACAAGAATTTGGCACACATTTTCTTTTATTCTTCCATTTTTGAGCTAGCCGGCACAGAGACAAACGGCTTTTTATTCAGCACTTNAAGATAAACAAAACTCTATAATCTAAAACAAGAATTTGGCACACATTTTCTTTTATTCTTCCATTTTTGAGCTAGCCGGCACAGAGACAAACGGCTTTTTATTCAGCACTTTAATTCCACTTAACACATAGCCATTAGCTATAGTTTCTTGCATCAGTGGATGAGTTCTACTAGGTAGCACTTGATAATGCCGACAAAATTGATCAGACATCTGCAAGTTCACAACTCCGTGATCTTTTAACCATTCGTATGCGGTTAGGATATGCTAAGAAGTGGATAAAATTTGCATAAAACCGTAAAATACCTGTTGAATAGCAGAAAAAATAACGATAGTTCCAGAAAGTTTCAAAGAGGCAAAAGCTTTCTCCAAAATGTCCACTGGGTTCAAAGTTCGCACAACAAAAATTAGGCTGTCAAGAGAGCCAAACTCGGATGGGTTGGGTTGTCTCAAAAGTTCGAAAGCGAGTTTTTCTTTTCCCAGGCGCTCTCTTTTCTTGGCTTCAACAGCAGACGGTGAAGTGGGTCTCTGAAATTTTGCTGCAGTAAAGTAACCGTTTTTGGGTAGACCTACCCCGTTATCTTCATCCATCTCTAAATTTCCACTTCCGATTGGCACAGAATCCGAATCTTTGGACTCACTACTTGCTAGTGAGGTATCAAATCGGACTAATTTCCCCGGCTTTGGTTCATCCTCTTTATCGTCTTCCACTACAGAACCAGCCAATAAGGAAGCGATTCGCACAGGGTAAAATGTTGACAGGATCTACAAATTCAAGGATTAAAATTTTTAAAAAGCCAAAATGAGCAAAAAATAATTTTAATTGTCAAAAAAATTTTTGAAATCGATTTTGACATAAAAACACTACCTTATCACCAAACATCATAGCATGAAAACAAGGGATCGATTGAGGCATCCGCCCACGGTGCAGAAAAATACAAGCACCTTCACCGGCTAATCTTTCTAGTATAGACGCAGCAACTATTCCCAATGACTGCTCATAAAGTAGGACTCTGCTTCCCACGTGAATACCCGACAGTTGAAGTATGAGACCGAGTTGATCAAGTCTTAAAAAGTGATTTTGAACAATTTGCCCCATACACACAATTAGGGAAGGGGTAGTGGCGTAATCAAGGGGGTGCAAGTCACCCACCGTTCCATCCAAGGCTCTCAGATTTTGAAATTCGTATAAAAATCGAGTTCAAGTTGAACCTATAAAATGTTGAATTTTCAAAAAGTTCCAACACAAACCCCCTGCTTTATCAAATAACTTTTTGAAAATTCGACATTTTATAGGTTCAACTTGAATTCGATTCAGTTTTATTTATAACCTTAAGCACAGGATACAACGCCCCAATTTAAGCCTAAGTAGACAAAACTATGTAATAAAATAAAATGAGACAATACACAATAAATAATCAAAAATATATATGTACCCTCGTTATTAAATAGTTTTCGGTTCTTCTCACCACTTTTCTTTCGGCGAGGTATTGGTAGGTTCCCTGGTTCGATACAGCATTCTTGAATTGGTTCGGGTGTCCAATCGTCACATCATCAGCCGATACAGCATTCCATATTTTCTTGACGGTGTTCAGGAAGTTGTTTAGCACTGCTTCTAATCGAGTAGTAGGCATAGTGAGCTCCATCCATGGCCAGTTCAAGTGCTGTGTGGTTGGTTATTTGCACTTCTTGGAACTATCCCATTATCCAGTAGTTTTCGGTTGCCTTTGATAGCGGTTGACAATCACGGTTCGTTTCTCCATAACCATCTGGCTTATAGGTTTCCATGCTAACTTTTTCAGTAGCGTCGGATAGGGCGAGTTGAAGTCGTTGGCAGTAAGCTTGGCGGCAAATTTCTTGACGCGTTCAATAGTTTTGGAGGACGATTTGCGATGGATACAACATTCAATCGAATAGGTTGGCTCGATAGTGGAATTGTACAATCTCCCAAAAATCGCTTTTGGTGCCCATTTCCGGATCGTTCGGTAGAGTGCTATTCGATTTTTATGCGAATTTCAAAATTTGAGAGCCCTGGTTCCGTTCCGAAAAAACATAGTGGGAGAGGGTGCACTCGGTCGAAAATTTTCTAAAATATAGGCAAAAAATTTTCGCAAATGCCATTTGCAGAATTTTTTGATTTTTCGCCTCTATTTTAGAAAATTTTCGATCGAATGCACCCCTCCCCGTTCCTGAGACTGCACTCCCCTGCTCGGAGGAGTCTGGTTACTTCAGGGATAGATTGTCCATACCTCAAATTTCCCAATCTTTCCGAGTCTCTCTTATAATACGACTCACAAACCAAACGTATATTCGGTTTAAATATCAAAACCCGATCAGAAAATTTCTTCGTTTTCTTTTGAATATATTTCTTTTGAGAAAAAGTGGTTCGTTCTGCAAATGCAACATTTCCATCAACTAATTTTGAAATCTTAAAAAATTTTTTACAAAAAATGCACAAAAGATCGCAAAAATACCAGCTCACTAGCTGGAGCCGATGCTTTAAGCTCTTTGATCTCATCATGAGTCAATCTCTGCCTTATATTGGAATCTGTCAAAGCGGGTTCAGTTGAAGGCCCAGCTAAAGTCCCATTTTCTTCAGATGATTCTTTTACGACATTAGCATTTTCTATAACCTCTGAAAATGGAAACGATTTGAAAAAACGAAATTGAGTGTACCTTCTTGAGGAGGTGTATAAGTAGCCTCTACCAATTTTCCAGCACTAACTTCAAACAATCCAAACCGTTTGCCTATGGCCAAATCTGGTGTAAATCGCAATTTTTCGATTAGAATTTGTTGTCCCTTCTTAATTTGGCAGACTCGCATGTGTTCGCCACCAAATTTTTGAATGATTGCATAGCAGCCATTATGAATAAGATCTGTCATTGCTAAAAGGCTAAAATCGATGAAAAATTTTTAAAAAGTAAACGAGCTTGTTTTTTCTGAAGATGAAAAAAAAGTTGTAGGCAGTGGTGTATCCAGGGGGCCGAGCCCCTTGAAATCAGAAAAATGAAAATTTTTTCCTAATGGTATGTTTTTCTAAAAAAAATTTTGGACAAAAACCCCTTATTTTTTTGGTTTCCCCTTATTTTTTATAAAAAGGTCCAAAAATTTCCATTTTTTAAATGAAAATTTGAAAAAAGCATANCCGGGCCCCTTGAAATCAGAAAAATGAAAATTTTTTCCTAATGGTATGTTTTTCTAAAAAAAATTTTGGACAAAAACCCCTTACTTTTTTGGTTTCCCCTTATTTTTTATAAAAAGGTCCAAAAATTTCCATTTTTTAAATGAAAATTTGAAAAAAGCATAAAAATTGTTCACGTCAAAAAAAGTATTTTTGGAAAAAATTTATCCAATTTTCAATTTTGCAGCTGTGCCACATATCGTTTTTATAGCTTTCAAGTGTACTTTTTATGATTTGATACCACTCAATGAAAATTTTAAAATGTCACCATTTTCAAAAATTCTTTATAATAACTAAAAATTTTCAATCTCTGAAAAAGGCTTTACTAATTTTCCGTCACGGAAATTCCTTAGCTATAAAAAGTGAAAATTCTTAACAATTTATTAACAAAAATTACACAAATTTAAACAAAAACAATGAAAAATTTATGAAAAAAATAAGCAATTTCATCGTTTCTAATAGCATTTTCGAATTATTGCTTGTGTTGTATGTGTTATCTGTGCAGCTTTTCTCATTTTTATTGCATCCATCAACATTACAACAACAAACATTAGCTTGAAAAATAGTGGCATGGTTACATTGGGCACTAGAAAGGAAAAAAGATACTTTTAATGAAAACAAAATATGATCAATGTACCTTTGCTGGATCCAACCATTTTGGAGGCAAGTGACTTGAAAATTCGGACATTGACTCCATTGGTTATCGGCACAACCGCTAAAATTTTGTTTCGACTATATTGGGCAATTTGATTCAACTGGAATAGGTCGAGAAAACGTAAAGGTGCCAATTAGTTTTTGGTCATCCCAAAATGGTTTTCCCCCTCCTCCAGCTTCATAATTTTGATCCATATTGGGGGGAGGGAAGTTTTGGAAAATCATCATTTTTGTCAGTTTTTCCCTTTATTTTTGTAACTTATCGCTTATCACTTGTCAAGTACAACAATCGATCCTAGAACAACAAAAAATTCATTTACTAAACCTTCTTGGGGTATTGTATTTATTGATCAGATATCCATCATCTTTTACAAAATAACAAAAATTTTGACTGGTATAGCACCCTCTTAGCCCATTATCTAAAAAAGTGCGTCTCGTTTGGCAAAATATGCATATTTACTGCCATAACATCTCAAGGCCTCTAATAAACTTCCAGAAATAGCCAACAAAAATATTACAACCAGAACCATTTTCATAGAAATGAAGTGAAAATTTTCCAAAATCAACAACGGGTATGCAAATTGTAAACATTTTTGAGTTTTCTTTATGATACATCAAAAGTCGACGCGGTTATAATCCTTTCCTTGAAATTTGCATATGAGATCGTTGGAACTTAAATTTTTTGGACAATGAACAAATGTCCAAAGGAGCAAAAAGTTAGTTTTTTTTCTTCAATTATGTGCAGAAATCTTGCACAACTCCCGAAAGTTGGAAAAAAAGTCCCACATGAACAAAAAACTCAAAAGTACGGTTTTTTTTTTGGCTCACCCTGTATAGGTTTCGGTTTTGACTTTTTTCGATTTCGGTTTCAAAAACTCTACTTTTTTCCAACTTTCGGGATCCATGCTCGTAATATTATTAAACGACCCAACCTTTAAATACCTAAATAGATCAAGGTCAGCAAGTGAATGAACAACAAAATCTATCGTTTTTCTTATTCCAATTTTGTGTAACGAGTATCATTTTTTAAGTTGGGGTGGAAATCAGTAGCCAAGGCCCGGACTGAGCCATGCAAGGGTCGAGACTCGGCCCTGATTTTTCCCGTGTACCGTCACTTCGTCGAAAACGTCACTTTGTCGACTGCGACATTTGATCGATTCGTCACTTTGTCGACTAAGTCACCATGTAAATTCGTCGACATCATAAATGGACAAGATGTAGCTGAAACATCTATGATATGGACAGGGGAAGTCGAAATAACTATGACAAGTGATTCATAGTTAAAACAACTATAGTATGATTTAGGTATAGCTGAAACAGCTATGGCTGGAACAGGGTATAGATGAAATAGCTAAGGGTCGGTTGGGGTATAGTTGAAATAGTTAAGGATCTGTTGAGGTATAGTCAAAATAACTATGGCTCGATAGGGGTAACTGAAACAACTATGGCTATAAAGGATAAATAGCTAAAACAGCTACGGCTCGGTTGGGGTATAGCTGACACAACTATGGTGTAGAAAAGGGGTAGCTGAAACATCTATAGCTGTAACAGGTGACTTAGTTGACCAAGTGACGAATCGACTAAATGTCGTAGTCGACGAAGTGACATGAAATCGGTCCTGGAGGCACGGCTCGGCCCTTATTTTTTTTACCCTTTTGGACCTCTTCCAGCTCAGTTCGAGCCTGCCTTTCCATTCCTAGTTGGTGATAAAACATGGACAAAAAGATTAAAGAGATGAAGAATAAGTCCAACTCGATGCAAGCAAAAATCAATTATGCTGTTTCAAAAATTGGGTGAGTCTTTCAGAAGCTGTCCGTAATCGTTGAGTTAATTTTAAATTAGGGTTTGTGTTATCTAACGCTATCTGTCGAAAATCAACACTAGCTGGCAACGCAACACTAACTAGCGCTTTCTCAACGCTAGCTGTCTGAAATTTCCGACGACCGCAATGCATTTTCGACGTCAGAAATCGAATTTCCGACAGGTAGCGCTGCCTGATTTTCAATAAATTCGTGTTTATTGAAACGATTGGCTATGCCTGTCAATCGTTCAATAAACACGATTTTTTGAAAATCAGGCAACGCTAGCTGTCGGAAATCCGATTTCCGATGTCAGAAATGCGTTGCAGTCGTCGGAAATTTTCGACAGATAGCGTTGATTTCCTACGGTTTCCGACAGATAGAGTTAGATAGCGCAGACCCTTATTAATAATTTAGCGCTTTATTTTGGATGTTTCTACCAATCGTGATGCTCTTTTGTAGTATTTTTATGGTGAAATATGCGTCAAAAATCGAATCTATTATTTACAATTAGACATTTTACAGCCTACCCCAATACCAAATTTTAAGTATCTTGATGCTTGATTCCATCAATCTTTATTGCAAAAGTACGATATAAGGACAATAAATTATGTTTTGATATGTATTTGTACTTTTCAAAAGTTATAAATTAAATACATGAAAAAATAGAAATTTAATTTAAAAGTTGGATAGAATGCGTGCCCCTCCCAATAAAGTCCGTTTTTTCTTCAAACATTTTGATAACGCCGATTGAATCAGGTCTGTGTGTTGAAAATCGTCACAAAAATCGATTTATATTTTTTCCGAAAAATCAGGAACCTCATAGTATCCAACTTATACAGAGTGGCCAAAAATAACCAAATTGCCACAATTCTAAATGAAAAACTTGAATTTTCGCCAAAAACCACATGATTATAAGATTTTCTAGTCAGGGAATCGATTGCGCGCATCTTTGAAACATGAAAAGATCTATCCGACCTTGATTCAAACGATTTTCGCTTCAATGCACATATTCCTTTTCCGATTAAAGGGTCAAAATTGTGTTTGTGTAGTTTGAGCTATTCTTTTCTAAAATGTCTTACGGGTGGTACTTAATCGATTCTGCACCTAAAGCTCTATATGATTTTTCGACGAAAATTCGAATTTAGTTCATTAGAATTGGGGTGACGAGGTTATTTTGGGCCATACTATATAAATTATACAACCCTTAATTGAAAGAGAAATTTAATTCGTATCATATTTTATCCACATTCATCGTTTCCACTAGCGTTAATATCTTTCCCTCAATCTTCTTATCTTCTAACACGTCAAGATTACCATAAATACTCGAAAATCCGTCTTCATGCATGATCTTTTCTAAAGCTGCCCAACAATTCCGATTGAACTTCAACACCGGGAAAATTTCATGCACTTCCGGAATTAGCTCCATTAAAAATCTAAAAATACACTTGATAAACTACGTAACAGCGACATGGATCTTTGTGTAAAGTCTTAAAGGAGGAAGTTTTAATTTTCAACATATCTTATATATAGTCGAAATTTGTTCTGGGTTTACACGGTTGATTTGATTGAATCAGGTTCGGTGATATTGAAACGATTGATCAAACATTGGAAAATTTGAAAATTTTTCGAGACAATTTGCCGATTCGACACTTTCCTGCAGTCAAAATTCAAAAATTTCTTCGAATTCGTGTTCTCGATACCCGAATACAAAAAATCAGTCGATTTGGAGGATTTTGTAAAAAATCGATTCTTTCGCTTGGGGGACAAAAAAGCTCAATTTTTTGCAAAAAAGGTTTGTTGAAAATCAAAATTTTTGCCCTTGTGGGATCAAACTGGCGATTTCAACGTTGCTTAACTTGCCAGATCGTATGAGCAGCGCCTTGGGCCACTTGACTAAGCTGTATCAAACTTTTACTCTCGGCTGATGAAACGGACTACATTTGAAAGGGAACCTTTTTTTAACAAAAAAACCTCATTTTTGACCAAAAATCGCATTTTATGTGTGCCAAAAATAGCCAAATATCATTTTTTGTCATTTTTTCAAAAGTTCTTACTTAAAAGTTGGTATAGTCGCATTATCCATAAAATCCACTTGAAATTTTGGTATAAACCCGCGTTCTCGATCCATCATTTCAATCGGCTGGCCGCCCATTGTCTTTTCAACATCACCTTGAAGGAAAAATTCTCGATACAAATTTGCCTAAAAATTAAACAAGTGTATGCATTTCTGTAAATTTTACAACTTACAGCAACAAATTTCGCATGGTTAAAATTTTTGCCCTGTTCGGATATATCTGAAGCTGTTATAATCAAACACATAACGAGAGTACGATGACTAGGATTTTCCAAGTTGAATCCTTCTAAAATAAAGATGTTGCAATTTTGACTTTGGACTAGGGGTTGAAAGCAACTGTCAAATGCCGACCTGATTCAGTCAAAAGCCGAGGTCTACCTCTATTTTTTTTGTAGCCCCTGCCTTTATATGTGGTTTTATGTAGTTATCGGGCTAGCCCACTAGTTGGGACTCTTTATGCAATAGTTAGTCTGCTAGTATGTATGCTTAATAGCCATTTTTCTCTCGCAAACTAAACTCACAAGGCACATACAGTTAAACCACATGATAACCTAACTCCACAAGTCCGAAGTCCTACCGCAACATTTATACCCCTTTTAGGCCACCCTGGCCAGACCGCAGGACGGCGAATCAACAATTGCCCCCGTAGGACAATTTCCCCAGCCAGCCAAAAAGAAATTTGCCTTAATTTTTGCTTCAAAGTTGGCGGCAATTGTTCAGGGAACCACTGGGGAGCAATTCCCCAAAAGGAAAAATTATCCCCCATGGAAAATTGACCCCCGGGGGCAAATGTCCCATTGTTCTCTGGGGGGTAATTTCCCTACAGAGACAATTGTTGATTCAGCATACACAATAACGGGACAACAAAAACGGGACACAAAAACGGGACGATGAATTGAATTACAAGCACAATCATCGTCCCGGTCTTGTCATCCCATTCTTGGTCATCCCGTTTATGTGTTGTTTGAACGATTGTTCCATCCCGTTCTTGTCTATGCCGTTGATTTGCCCCCCCCCCCCCCCCCCCCCCC
>OZJO01005104.1:14665-30129 GCA_900406225.1 Acrobeloides nanus | reverse complement strand
CAAAATTCGCATATTTGAAAAATAAAGTTCATTGTTTAGGCCCGCCACTAGCTGACGCTAGTAGCGTTGTAACATCGTAATGGCATTTTTCAACCCGTTGTAATTCAGCTTTGCCTTAGCCGTTTTCGGGGATCTTGGTGTCATTTTTGTAGAACTAGATCTCCTGCATTGCTTGCGTCAGGTTTTCCCGTCGCACTAAGCATTTTAAGTCGTCGTAATGAGTTTCTACGACGACGACATAAAATTTTTTTTCAAAAAAAATTCAAAATAGCGTCAGCTAGTGGCGGGCCTTACAAAGATCCGGCTACGCCCTTGTGACTGTGTGTAAGGGTCGACACAAGCTATTGTACTAACCACAAGCAACTGCACAAGCTAACGCAAACTATCGTACGGAAGTCATCGTACGAGTGTAAAATACAATCGTACGACGGACGAAATGGCCACAAGCTATCGTACGAGTACGATAGCTCGTACGATGAGCCGTCGTACTTTTATCGTATGACATGCATTTTTATGTCGTACGACGCGTCGTACGAAATGTTGTACGACACTTCGTACGACAAAAATGCAGTGTCGTGCGACAAATTTCGCACGATGCCATCGTACTGCATCGTACGACAGCTTGTGGCGATTTCATCGTACTTTTACGTTAATTTTACGATGTACGATAGCTTGTGGGACCGTCGTACTTTTGCTTGCGTTCAGTACGATAGAATGTGCCAGCTTGTGCCGACCCTGAGTAATTAAAAACAGAGACAGAATTTCAGATTAAGCTAAAGCAAGTTTTCGAAAACAAAAGATCTCCCGAAATTTGAGCTTTGTATATGTTGCAACCGATCCTGAGAATTAGCCTGTTCCTAACTTGAACCGTACGGATCCGTACTGATCAGCACGGATCCGTCACAGATCAGTACGGATCCGTCACGGATTAGTACGGATCCGTACTGATCAGTACGGATCCATACGGTTGACAGTGGTCAGTACGGATCCGTACGGTTCAAATTAGGAACAGGGCCAGAGTCGGGCATACATGCACAAAGGGAGGGAGATTCCTAAGCCATGTATCGCGCATCGACCGGAAATTTAAAAGCCACGTTCTATAAAAATCGACCCTTGGAAAGACCCGGATCCCAAAAGGATCCGGGTCTATTATCATTTCTAATTATAAATTTCATAATTTGATGCAATTTTTAGCAAAATATCATCATTTACCGTCTTCTTAAAAACTGCAGTGATCCCTAAGCCGTTGGGAGTGTTCCTTTAATAAATAATGTAATCTCGTGTTTATAATTCGAAATGTGAAATTGAAAATAGATGGTGTTAGAATTTGATTTTCTTTGTTAGAATTTGATTCTTTGTTGTTAGCTATATACGTCACATAGACATAGAAATTCATACAATTTCTATACCCTTCGAGTAGGCAGCATTGTTTGAATTGAAGAAAGTTTAAAATTAAATGTTAAGTTTCTTATTTTACCCTGGACATAAAGGAAGTTCAAAAGGCGAGTCGGATGTTTTGTCCTTGTTAGGACTTGTCAGGTGGCTATAGGAACAAGATAGAAACAGTTTCCTTGTTCCACGCAATACTATTTAAAGGTGTTTATAAACGAATAAAAATTGAATGTAACAAGCTAGAAACATCCTCGTCAGTAATAGAGCTTTATGGCTGTTTTCAATTAACCTATGTAACAACCATTGGTGTGTCCAGAATTTTGATTTTTTTTTGGTTTTGGGGGAGGGGGGCAACTACAGTAAACGCTCGATAAGCGGGCCCCCCCTCAAAAATTCGATAAACGAGCCCCCCCCCCTCAAAAATTCGATAAGCGGGCCCCCCTCAAAAATTCGATAAGCAGGCCACCCCCCTCTAGAGTGGCCCTTTTTTTTAATTTTTACAAAAATTTTTGTTAAAAAATAATATCGCCATCGTGTTCCCCATAGCCAAAAACCCCCGAGTACAAAAAATTAGCCGTTGTATATACAGGGTGTCCCAGTAGGTTCTGCCCTCCCCTAATTTGAAGATTTCTCGGCCGTTTTGAAGTCTTTTTCGACGCGGTTTTTTGCGGGTTGTAGCTCAGATAATTCTGCACAACGTACCATCAAAACGTCAAAAATTCGCATAATTTAATATGCAAATTTTTCACTTTGAAGATTTAGAAGCAAGATTTCTCCATGACGCAGAGTCGCCAGAAATTTACTTTTTTGCTATTCTGATTGTCTATTACACCGACAACAACATACAAAAAACCGCATTAAAAAATCTTTTAATACGAAAAAGTTATAGGTATTTAAAAATGATAGGAAAATTTAGGCAAAAGAATTGCGGCGGAACAGGGGTTCGAACCCGCGACCTTTAGAGCTAAAGTCAGGAACGCAACCAACTGCGCCATCAAGTACATTTTAATAAAACGTTTCGATTTTACTCACTATTTAATGTATTTTTAGCAGAAAATTTTATTTTCAATTAACTTTTTCGTATTAAAAGATTTTTTAATGCGGTTTTTTGTATGTTGTTGTCGGTGTAATAGACAATCAGAATAGCAAAAAAGTAAATTTCTGGCGACTCTGCGTCATGGAGAAATCTTGCTTCTAAATCTTCAAAGTGAAAAATTTGCATATTAAATTATGCGAATTTTTAACGTTTTGATGGTACGTTGTGCAGAATTATCTGAGCTACAACCCGCAAAAAACCGCGTCGAAAAAGACTTCAAAACGGCCGAAAAATCTTCAAATTAGGGGAGGGCAGAACCTACTGGGACACCCTGTACTCCTTATAGGAGTAACTTACACGGTCAAAATCGGAAAATTCCTTCAGAAAATTTTGTAATAAAAAATGTTGGATTTTCTATGCAATTTCGAAAGTTTGATTTCGACCCCGATTTCGTTTCGATTTCGACCTTTCCGCATCACTAATAGTTACCTGGATCTGTCCGAGAATATGCATATAAACAAACATCTTGCCCTTTCCACCGGGTTTCATTCATTTCTTGTCAAACAAAACCCTGTGTTCAAGCAAGCGATCCAAAACCGCGTGGACAAATCATACACACACGGCGAACGAAGAAATGGACGGGCATTGGCGAAAGCTCGCTTCGTGCGAACGACAATGCACCTCTCTTCCTTAGCACTTACAAAACCGTGCTGTTGCTATCTTGCCAAGAAAAAATCACGCGGAAAAAGTGATAGAGACAAGGTGAACGAAGGTGCCTATACACATTTCTGGCGTCCACTTTCTTCTCAAAGGAAAAGGGAGAGAAATTTCTTTCGTTCAGGCATTTTCATTGACCGAAAGCTATAAAATGACCAGCAACTAGAAAGATAGAGGAATTTTTGGAGAGGCGAAGCGGTCTTGAATCAGCAATGGACGGAGGTGAAAATGTACCATGAAAAGTCGCGATTTCCTTTTGGAAAAGTTTTGTACGAAAACGTATAATTTGTGTTCTGCGCAAATAGAAGTGATTTGTAGTTCGCCCAGTGACTTACAAGGAATAGTAGCTAACTGTCAGTCAGGGATTTTTAAAATACCAATGAAAAATGAATCAGGGTAAAAATATAAGAAATATGCCACAAAATTTTTTGCTATGAGCACTAGGAAGAATGGGAAAAAATATTTTAAAAAAACAAAACTTTCAAGTGCAAAAAAATTAAGTTTCAGCCAGGATTTGAACTTGAGACCTTTACAACCGTAGACCGAAGCGTTAGCCACTGAGCCAAGATCAATTTTTTTCGTTGGGAAGCAAAAATTGAGTAAAAATGTTTTGGAAAAAACTAATTTTACGACGTCTCAAGGAGAAACCATGCTGTATTACGCGTTGTCGGACAGTTGGTCACTCGGATACTTGGTCGACTCGGACAGTTAGTCGACCGGACAGGGGCCTTAGGCTTAGGCCTTAGACCTAGGCATTAGACAGGCATTAGGCTTAGGCCTTAGGCCTTAGGCTTAGGCCTTAGGCCTTAGGCTTAGGCCTTAGGCTTAGGCCTTAGGCTTAGGCCTTAGGCTTAGGCCTTAGGCTTAGGCTTTAGGCTTAGGCTTTAGGCTTTAGGCTTAGGCCTTAAGCCTTAGGCCTTAGACCTAGGCATTAGGCTTAGGCCTTAAGCTTAGGTCTAGGCTTAGTTCTTAGGCTTTGACCCGAGTCGACCAACTGTCCGGTCGGCCAAGTGTCCGGTCGACTAACTGTCCGGGTCGTTCAACTGTTCAGCATTCGTATTAAGACTCGGGAATACAAGACGAACATCGTTTTCTTGTCTTTGCCACAGAAAGCAACTTACAAGAAACACTTGCAACTTGATACACTCCGATTTTTGTTTGAGTTACCATGTCCAGTTCAGATAAGAGGTCAAAAAATCGATTTTTTGAAATTTTTCAAATCATTCCAAAAACGATTGAAAATTGTTGGGCATAGTCATAAAAGGTGAAATATGAAGTTTTTACAAAAAAACAAGTGTGTTTTTTGACCCTCTCATTTCCTTTAGAAACGCTAAAAAACGCTATTTTTCGATGTTCTGAGGGCTCTATATCCTCGGGGAAGCCGTATGGGCTGATAATTCCAAAAATTTTTATAATCAAATTGAACATGAGGAACAGTTTGAGCCCGGTTTCGGCAAAATCGGAGTGTATCAAGTTGCGAGTGTTCCTTCTTAGCAGGGTTGGGAAATAGAATTATCCGGATTTATCCGGTCCCGAGGAAATTGGATAAATCCGGATTATCCGGGAAATTCTGGGGAAATTTTTCCCCGAAATTACTTAATTTTAAAATTGTCTCTTTCTCAAATTTACCTCGGTGGTGCAGTGGCAAAGCAGATGCTTTGATGCCACAAAGTCACGAGTTCGAAACCCGCTTGGAGCCAATTTGTTTCTAAATTGGCAAATTCGAACCCGCGACTTTGTGGCCACGAAGCCTTTGCTTTGCCACTGCACCACCAAGGCAAGTTTAAGATAGGAAAAATTTTAAAACTAAGTAATTCCGGGGAAAAGATTTCCCCTGAAAGGGGAAATCCCAACTCTGTTTCTTAGAAGTTGTACGCAATGCGCATATGTGAGGGCAAAAGTACCCCACCCAAATTAGTCAACCAATTCATAACTAACAATCTAACCACTCGGCTATGGAGCTATGGAGACACGATTTTTGCGATACTTTTTTAAAGCTTTGCCTTACTTAAAAAAGATAACTTAACCAGCGTTTGTCAAAAATTTAAAGTTAAAAATGATTTTTCAAACTATAAAAATTCCTATAGCCACACTTTTGACCATGACAGCCGTCCATTGTACTACGACTTATGTCCAGTTACCTAGGAAACACATCCTTGGATTTTTGGTTAGTGAAATTTTCGAACTCCCGTGCACGGCATCAATACACTATAACTAATTATTTTATTGAGCAGAGCAGAATATGAGAAAAGATGTGAGCCTTTGTGCAGATTCCAAAGGTGCACGAAAGTTGCTCCAAACGCATAAATTAGTTGAAAATCTCGAGATTAAACGCCCGATTAGAGAGGAACCCCGCTGGGTGACCTTCTAAGTCGGGTCATAAAAACGTAAAAATATTAGTTGCAATCGATAGGAGGTGCTTATAAAAATTTAATTTAAAAAAAAGAAAAAATTTACTAGGCTTAATAGAAATGTCATTCTTAGTATCTCATGTAATCCTTTTTGAAAGGTTATAAAAACATGCCTGTCTGGCCGAGTGGTCTAAGGCGCTGCGTTCAGGTCGCAGTCATCTTCGGATGGCACAGGTTCAAATCCTGTGGCAGGCAAAAGTTTTTCTTGTAAAAAAAATAAAAATCAATTTTTTATAACTGTTACAAAAAATGGAGCTCTTCCCCCTGGGGAGACGCAATCAACAGGGTTCAAAAACTGATACTTTTTTGAAGTAATTTTATGGAAAAATATCCTCTAAAGGCTTAGGCCCACAGCTGACAGACCCGGTCGAAAATTTTTGTTTTTATGATCCCCCCCCCCCCCCTCCGCAGATTGGCGACCTTTTTTTTTAATTGTCATCGGTCAGGGGACCGATGACCTACCCCTCCACCCCGTGACACATGACCCCACCCTATGACCCATGGTCTACCCCGGTAAAATTTTACCGGGGTTGTGCAACTGTGCTTAGGCTTAACCTTAGACTTAAGCCTAAGCCTTTGGAGGATATTTTTCCATAAGTTTTTGGAATCCTGTTGATTACGTCTCCCCAGGGGGAAGAGCTCAAAATTTTTTTACCACCCAATAAAACACACTATATAATCTGTGTGGCACGAAGCCAATCCAAATAAACAAGCAACCCAGATTGTTGACTAGTCGTCTTGGTGCATTCTTGTCATTTCGATGTCGCTTCTTTCTTGACTTAGGCCTTTGCACCCGTGCACAACGAAAGTCGAGAAATCGCTCTCAGCCCTCGTATTTGCATACGGCATTCCAGTTGTGGCCTTATGTATTTGTTCAAGGGCATGAACCGGAGAGCTCACTTAACCTTGTAGATAACACACCGACATAACTGAGAGAATCTTCACTTTTATTTATGGGGTCTTTATTCTAGAGAAAAATTGGTAATTCGAAAGTATTAAGTGGCGACAATCATTTCTGGGTGCATGAGCAAATATGAAAATTTTAAAGCAAAAAACATTATCAACTTGTTCATACAGGGTGAGTAAAAAAAGTGAATTTTTGTGATTTTTGAGGTCCGAAAATTTTTTTTGAGGCCAAAAAATTTTTTTCTAAAAATGATCCATATAGGAGTAATTTTATGCGGGGAATCGATTGCGGGCATTCCCGAAGCATGAAAACGCTTCCTTGACCATGATTCAGGAAATGGTGTTGGTGTATTGACGCGAAAATCGAAAAATTTTCTTTTTTTGCTCGAAAAGTATCCATGTGGAGGGTAATTTTATAAGGGGAATCGATTGTGCACATTCTCTAAATATGAAAAATTTATCTTGACACTGATTCAGGGAATGGAGTTGGTGTACGAGCAAAAAAAGAAAAATATTCGATTTTCGCGTCAATATGCCAACTCCATTCCCTGAATCAGGGTCAATATAATTTTTTCACGCTTAGAAAATGTGCGCAATCGATTCCCCTCATAAAATTACCCCCACAAGGATGTTTTTTGGGCAAAAAAAGAAAATTTTTCAATTTTCGTCAATACACCAACTCTATTCCCTGAATCAGGATCAAGAAGCATTTTCATGTTTCGGGGATGCGCGCAATCGTTTCTCCACCTAAAATTACCCCTATAAAATTTTGAAAAATTTTTTTGCGATAATTTGCCTCAATCGGCCCTCTTCCTTTAAATTTGCGCACAGTTACTTTTGGATAAACTACACAGCCATAGTGTAAAGCTGCTTCTTTGTGAGTTTTCCTGGCTATTAGCATTCATATCGATTCTATCCACTCGGCTGATCTAGAAATGTCTAGAAAACTCGTTCGAGTCACTGGCTGTCTGTTGGACTTTTATTTTCGAGAGATATACATAGTTTTTATTTTCCTAAGTCTTTTTAGTAAAAATTTATTTTTTATGTTTTAGCAAAAAATGAAGAAAGGTTTTTTATTAGCCCTATCTAAATCTGATCAACCGACTTTATCCGACCCTATAATAGAAGAAGAAGGGTCCAAAAATACTACAGATGAGAAATTAAAAGTGACAAAAGCTAAACCGAAACCTATAGTCCCGAAACTCAAGCTAAAGAAGGGAGAAAAATTATTATGTGAAGATTATACTAATGGTTCTGAAGATGTGCCTATTTCTGTTGTTAATGGTGTAGATCAAGAAGACATTCCTAAGGTAAAACATTTTTGGGACATACAAATAAGTAATCTATACATGGCTGTACCGAAGGAAGGTTTTTTATTAGCCCTGTTGAAGCTACTACACAATAAGGGGTGGGGGGGGGGGGGGCNCACAATAAAGGGGGGCACCCACGTGAAAAAATTTTCAAAATTTTTTTCTAGAAAAAAACATTTTGAATTTTTTTTTCTATTTTTTTCTAGAAAAAAACATTTTTAATTTCTAGAAATGACCTCTCTAGAGGTAAAAACATGCGGGAATTCGAATTTGACATTTTCAAGCGAAAAAAAGCTTCCCTGATCCAGGGAAAGCCTGTATATCGAAGCGAAAAGTAGCAAAAATGCGATTTTTGCGACTTTTTGGTTCAATACACAAGCCTTCCCTGAATCAGGGAAACGTTTTTTCACTTTGAAAATTCAAATCCAGATTCCCAGCATGTTTTTACTCCTAGAGGAGTCATTTCCAGAAAAAATTTTTGAAAATTTTTTCACGTGGATGGCCCCCTTATTGTGCAGTAGCTCCAATAGAGTTAATAAAAAATCTTCCTTCGGTACAGCCATGTATAGATTACTTATTATGTAGTAGCTCCGGCCTATTTTTTGGCATTACCGCCTCTGGACTTTATTTATAGGATCCTGAATGGTGACATACACCAACCTCATCTAGGTCCCCCTCCTAGGACAGGTCTCTCAACTATACTAGTACCTGCTTACTAGCACGAAATTGGAGGGGGGAGGTACATCTAGGTCTCTAGATTACGAGAAAAATATTGCTAGCTTGAGCCTCAATTTGGGTCATCCTTTAATTTGCTCACCATTAACATCGACTAGAGACATAGGNACATCTAGGTCTCTAGATTACAAAAAAAATATTGCTAGCTTGAGCCTCAATTTGGGTCATCCTTTAATTTGCTCACCATTAACATCGACTAGAGACATAGGTCGGCAAGGGGGAGGAGTCTCTCCCTGACCTACACTTATGGACCCAAAATTGAGGGAGACCACCTCATCGGGGCCCCTCCCCCCTCACCTTGCTGACCTATGACGTGTAGATGATTTTGTATTCCTCTCCTTTTCAATTGTAAAAATTTCATGAGTAAAATTTGGTAAATATCTTTTACAAAAACACTTTTTCTGTAGGAAATTCTTACATGATCACCAACTTTAAATTGAGCATTGCGTGTAGTAGTGGATTCACGCTTATCAATTAGATCTTCACGAACATCATTAGAATTTTCATAATTTTAAGATTATGGAAATGCTAACGATATTCGTGAGACAAGATTATGCAAGTACAAAAATTTTCATAGAAAATGAAAAATTTTTATTTAACGCCGGGGATCGAACCAAGGTCGTTCGCAAGAAGTGCAAAATTCCACTACGCTATGTATAATTTTAGATAGCTTATCACGTGTCTAGATACACCGAGATCCCTAGACTAGGCCTCGAGCTAATAAAATCTCAAGAAATTTGCTCAAGTTGTACTTGCACCGGTAAGAAATTTTTTTGCTTAATTTTTCAGTCAAAAAAAGTTTAGACGGTTGTTTGGACCCCAAGAAGTGCAAATGCCAAATAAAATCTGAAGATCGATATTATGATTTGAAGCAGTTCAACAACATGATTCATATTAAGCCTACTTATTATAAAGAAGGAAAATTGGAAGAGAAGATTTTTAGCGGGATTTATGAGTGCAATAAGAATTGTAAATGTAGAGAGGATTGTAAGAATCGAGTGACACAAAATCGGATCAATATTCCACTACAAGTAAGGCAAATATTGGCTATAGAATTTTTACGAAATTTTCGACCTTCCTATGGTTTTCCTGTGCGCTGAATAAAAATCCACCGTTCTTTTTTTATCCCAGACCTTGAGATTATAGTCAAAAATGGCTTCCAAAAAGCAGATCTTTTGGGGTATATCCCTCGAAGGAGGAGTATCTTCCAGTGGGGGGTCCCATGGTTCGGTGGTACTGGGCTTGTCTCTGGCGCTCCTGGTTCAAACCCCGCTTGAGGCCAAAAGATTTTGCCTAGTAGTAACATCCTCTTCGGATGGCCAGAACTGTTGCGAGTTCTTTCAACCCAGGGGCACAAGGTCCGAAGAGCCGGTTCTCTAGAATGCTCTGAATTGCAAGATACGTTCCATTTTCCATTTTATCAATTTTTCAATAAAATTACATTTTTGACCTAATCCCTTTTTAGATTTTCAAAACCAAAGAAATCGGTTGGGGCGTTCGTACTCTCATCGACATCCCAAAAGGCTCCTACATCGCCACATATTCCGGTCAACTCATGACAGATGAGCAAGTCCTCAAATTCAAACTCGATAACGATGGAAAATACCCTGATGAATATAATGTCTATCTAAGCGATCTAGTCATTGCCATAAACTCCGCACAAAATGCACCAGTTCCCAGGAACAATGTTTTTCTGCTCGACGCCTCAAAAAGTGGAAATATTGCGAGGTTTTTCAACCATTCTTGTGAGCCAAATATGTTTGCACAATATGTTTTTATGGACACGCATGATGTGAGGTTGCCGGAAGTGGCATTTTTTGCTAAGAGGTTTATTTTGGCGGGAGAAGTAAGATTTTGAATATTCTCCCTCTTCATAAAATTATTCGTGATCTCCTGCCTACAAAATTTCTTCGACCTTCTCCCATGGCGATTTTTGTTGCTATAGCTCGTTTTTGCCCATAATAGGAAAAAAGTCCGGACGCTATGACAAATGATCTCTCCCCAAGTGGCGTATCCAGACCCCTACCCTGGAACAGGGGTCATACTTGTACAATCAACCTCGCCCACGAACCTCTCCCCCCGAATTTGGCTCTAGGAACTTCCACAACGCAACTCGTTGGCAATATCACTTTTAGTACTTTTAGTTTTTGTTTTCGTAAGGTACTTTTCGTACAATTATTTTTCGTACGGACTTTTCGTACAGGTACTTTTCGTACGGTACTTTTCGTACGGTACTTTTCGTACAAACTTTTCGTACAACTATTTTTCGTACGAACTTTTCGTACAGGTACTTTTCGTACAATTAGTTTTCATACAGACTTTTCGTACAAATACAAAAGGGGAGGGGGCAAAATTACTCGCCAAGGGGGCGAAAAGTCCTCGCCTAAGAAGCAATTTATGCGAGGATATACCGCCCCTTACGCGAGGGCTTTTGCCCCCTCCTCCTTGTATTTGTACAAAAAGTACCTGTACGAAAAATACCGTACGAAAACAATTGTACGAAAAGTGATACTGCCAACTCGTTGTGGAAATTCATAGAGCCCCGAATTTCGGGTAGGGGGGGGAGGGGAACTAACAGACCAAAGTGAGTTCCTCTCGCATTTTGGCCTGCTGGCCCACAAATAATGGGGAAGGAAGGTTAAAATATGAAAAAAATAGTCCTCCAAAGAAAACCATCAATTTATTTCATGAAAGGATTTGTCACCTCCCCTTCCTTGGCTATGCCACTTCCCAAAATTTCGAATTTTCAGGAACTTTGTTGGGACTATGGATATGAGCCGGGAACAATCCCAGATCGAGAAATGGTTTGCAAATGTGGTGCTTCGGATTGCCGAGGAAGACTATTATGAAAAACTTTTTACTCTTTTCAAAATTTGCATAATTTGTTTGTTTCATTTCAATAAAAAAATAATTTCAATTTTTCTTTAAATTTTTCAGTGGTCCTTGATATTCACATTCTAATTCGTTGCATAAAATGTGTAGCCTATCAGATCCAAATAGGTAAAATGGTTCTTTGCCTTGTTTTTGAACAACTATCCACGGGATTCCGAAGGCCTAAAAATTTTATATATTTTCAACAAAAATTTTTTCTTATTCTTAAAAATTGGAATTTTTTCATTTTTTGAAATTGAAAAAATCGTAAAAATTGGCTTACCCCCAGGTTGTAAGCTTCGTCAGTATTTTGTTTAAGTTGATTTTTGACTTTTTCGCTATTGATTTCGGTGATAATGGTGTCGAAATCTGGGATTTTTAACTTTTTACATACCTAAAACAGCTATAATCATATATAAGGCATTTCTAGACATGGAAAAAATTTCATCACCCATAGCGCGGGAGCAAATGGCGCAAAATTCATCTTGAACGAGAAAGTTTCGATTCCCGGAGGTAAAATTTTTTCTATATCGATTCGAAGAAGTTGTAAAAGCAAACCCCCTTAAAAGTTTGCTTATTATTAGTTTTCGATTTTGACCTCTGAGAGGCCCTATACAGATGAAAGTGTCACCTAGAAACATACTTGGGCAAGGGGGAGGTGGCACCTCCCCTGATCTACTCACTCAAAAGATCGAAAAATAGGGGGACTACCTCAAAATTTAGTAAAATCCAAAAATTTTAAGTTAAAAATACTATTTTTCATGAAAATTTTTAGCCGGTGGCAAGGAGGACCACCTCACCAAAAACTCCACACCATACATTATCAACGGGGGGACTGTCCCCCCCCCATGTAGCATCGAGCCAAAAGTTAAAGACTCATATAGCCTCGGAGTGGCGAGGCCGGCTGAGTTGAGACTTTGATCCCAAGTCTCAAGGCTATATATCCGAGCCTCGGGATATAACCCAAAACATAAAAGCTATATAACATTTTTTTAAATAATGTAAATGAGTGCCAACCTTTTTTTTGGTCGATACCATATAGTCTCGAGGTAGCTTGTCCCCCTTACTTGTTCATGTATGCTCCACACCCTTCCCCTTGCCCATCTATGTCTAGGAATAATCCCATCTGATGAAATGTCACCTAGAAATATCCATCTGAAAGTGTCACCTAGAAATAACCTCATATACCTCTTTTATATTTTCCACCTTCCCAATAGGTTCATCTCTTGACCATATCTTCATCCACAACTCCTCCGCCACTTTTTGGACAAATTCTGGCTCTTTATTATCCAGAGCCACGAGAAAACGTTGAGCTAATAATGTGCCTTTGCTTTGAATAATGTCTTGGAAATTCTGAAAAATTTTCAAAATATAATTTTTTTTTGAAAATTTTTTGGCGTCAAGTTTTACTTACACTGGGCCATTTTAAATTCATGCCCCAATAACTATTGTTGTGCTCTAAGTCCATATGCATATAAGCTGCTTTTAAAGGGATTGTGGCGGGTCCTCGATTTTCTAAATTTTTAAAAAAATTTAAAAATTTGTCGCTTACCGGCAGTTCGAATAAGGCCTCCAAGAAAAAGTGGTTTTAACTTTAAGGTTATGGGTAAAACTTTTTCATATCTTGATAAGCTCTAAAATTTTTCTGCTTGTCTCGATAAGATATATAGGATTTCCTGCTAGGATAAAGAACTCATCACTCATGGTTAAGTGGCATGAGTTTCCGTTTGCATTCAAATTGTCGAGGGTTCGATCCCACCAGGTCTAATTTTTTTATAGTTTCAAAAAAAGTTGTAAAAAAGACCACTCCAGACTCCCCCAACCTTAAAATTGGTCGTAAAAATTTTGCTCTTTTTTCTCATGAAGCTCTATCCAATAGCTAGTGGCATAATATCAGCCGCCGGATGGGGGGAACCTCCCAAAATTCCCCCCCCCCGTAATTATGCTACTGCAATGAGCCATATGGTCGCTGATTCGATCTTCTAGGTCGGCTATGGCTCGATAGTTTTTAAGGGAAAAAATAAATGGCAAAAAAATTCTACGGCCAATTTTATTGGGATCACCTTTGACTACTTTTTTTGAATCGGTCAAAAAACTTTTTTTCCTGGTGGGTAGTCTTTTTAAAATCCGGTCCTTAGCCCGGATGTCAAAAATTTTTAACGCCACGGCCCAGGTAGGGCGAAGGCCGGTCCAATCAGGACAGCCCAAGCCGTATTCTAAAACCAAAAAATACCCCATATAGGGTTATTTTGTAAAAGTTAAAAAACTTGAAATTCGCATTTTTAGGCAAGCATAGCAATTTTTGGTGAAAAATGTCAATTTTTATTTTAAAAAATGGACCATTTTATAGGAATATTGAAAAAAATTGACATTTTTTACATACACAAAATTTTTTGTCCGCCGTGGCCCGACCCGTCCGATATGGGCAGGCCCGGAACGCCCGTTAAAAGGTCTACTGACGGGATCATTTGGACAAAAAATGAGACTCTTGCCACTTCACCATGGGTGATGAAAGCTTACGCTTAGTGGAAATTCCCTATAAATAAATTTCAAAATCTATACTTCAAAAGCAATCCAAGAATAGGGTGAAATTACATCAAAATAGAGTGTCACCAGAGCTTTTGATTTTGAAGACATTTTTTAGAAAAAATAAATGGAAATTTTTAAACCAAACTAGTAGCACGTTGGATGAACATTTCTAATCGTTAATCAAGGAATTTGTTGATCAACTATAGAGCACTCATAGCTTGATGAAAGAAATAAAATTCAAAAGTATAATTTATTTAAAAATTTAAACGTTGTGCCAAGAAAACAAACGTGTCAGGAAATTGTCATCCATATATTTGTATCCAATGAATTTTATAAAAAGCTGGGCTTATGAAGAAGAGTCGACTAGGAGAGAGCTTTTAACCAAAAATTTTGACATTAACACTTTATCTAACTTTTTCTCCAACCTACTTATCCAACATACTTTCTCCAATCTACTTTATCCAACTTTTTCATTGTAAATCACTTTTCCGTGGTCAAAATCAAAAAATTTCTTTATATTCGATTTCACTATATCGAAAAACTGAATACAAAAAAATCAACCGATTTAGCAAAATTTTGTAAACATGTTATTAGTATCGCAAGGAAGCGTTTTATCAAGTTTTTTGGATGACTTCATTTTTGGAACGTTTTGATCGGCACTAGGTCATCCCTTACGGTCGATCCTTACCGGTCTTTCCTTATTGGACATTCCTTACTGGTCATTCCTTACCTGTCTGTAGTCAGTTTCTCCATCACAGAAATTTTTTTTTTTATGATGTTCTACAAAGTTGCTATTGAGATCACGACAAACAACTTTGTACATCATTTTTCATGAAAAAAAAGTAGAATGGCCTGGCAAGAAATGACGGTAAGGGTTGGACCGTAAGGGTCGTCCGTAATGGTAAGGGTTGACCCGTAAGGGTCGTCCGTAACGGTAAGGGTATGGAATAACCTAATGCCTTTTGGTCTGCCGTGTGTAGTTACACTAAATCATGCAAATCGTGTCGATGTACAAACTAATTTAAAATATAGAGAGATAATTGTTAGCATTATAACGAAAAGTGCGAAAATGGGACATTTAAAGATGAAAGAGTAAAAGTAGACGCGAGCACAATAGCACAATTTTCCATTTTTTAAAATAAAAATTATAATTGTAAGAATTTTCGTTTAAAAACAAACATTTCCAACAACAACAAAAATCGCCAGCATTGCAATTTTTTTTCAAATATAAGAAGTTTAGGAACAAAAATTTTTCGTCGCGCGAAGCGCGACAAAAGGTTGACAACATCAAGTTAAATTACCAGTCCAGTAAGTTACAATCATATGAAAAAAATATATATATTCGTAAAGATCATGAAAAATGAAGCATTTTTTGTTTTTACGGGATGTTCTGAATCGTTGTAGTTTTCGAGATAATTGCGTTTGAAATTTTGAATTTGTTACAAGCTCTTCGTTGTAATACACAAACTTTTTTGCGGAAAAATCGATTTTTGCATCAATTTTTTAAATTTTCATAAAATGAACATTGTAGCAATTTTTTATAGCTAAATGTGACGA
>OZJO01005104.1:0-14639 GCA_900406225.1 Acrobeloides nanus | reverse complement strand
AAGTTCTTCGTTGTAATACACAAACTTTTTTGAATTTTTTGCGGAAAAATCGATTTTTGCATCAATTTTTTAAATTTTCATAAAATGAACATTGTAGCAATTTTTTATAGCTAAATGTGACGAGCAAAATGACATCAAAATTATCCAATTTGAACATTGTTTTGGGTTATTGAAACGAAAACATGAATCAGAATTTTCGTTTCAATAACCCAAAACAATGTTCAAATTGGATCATTTTGGTGTCATTTTGTCCATCTCATTTAACTATAAAAAATTACTACAGGGTGGCCCATAAAAAAGTGGCTTTTTACGATTTTTTGGAACTCAGTTCATACGGCTTTTCTTCATAACATAAATTTTTTTACAAAAAGTGATGTTCTACAAAGTTGTCCGTCGTGATCTCAGGAACAACTTTGTAGAACATCGGTTTTTGTGAAAAAATTTCTGTTATGAAGAAAATCCTTATGAACCGAGACCCAAAAAAATCACAAAAAGCCACTTTTTATTGGGCCACCCTGTACAATGTTCATTTATGAAAATTAAAAAAATGGATGCAAAAATCGATTTTTCCGCAAAAAATTCAAAAAAGTTTGTGTATTACAACGAAGAGCTTGTAACAAATTCAAACGCAATTATCTCGAAAACTACAACGTTTCAGAACATGCCGTAAAAACAAAGAATGCTCCATTTTTCATGATCTTTCCGAATATATCATTTTTCATATGATTGTAACTTATTGGGCTGGTCCTTTAAAATATTTCGAATGGCTCAAAACCAAGTTACATGGAGACCTAAAGTTATTTGTAATCATCGCTTTATTATTATGCATATTTTTACTTATTTTTGGAAATAAATATTTGGATGCACATAAAGACGTTTTTTGGGCGGAAAGAAAAATTCCTTTGAGTACACACTTGCTTAAAAAATCTCGGCAGTTGAACATTTTAGGAGTTTTGTGTAAAATTTGTTTTTACTTTCGTTTTTTTTGGTTGTGGACATGCTGTTTTCTGCCTTTCCCTTTTTCGAGGAATAGAGAATTCTCGATCGAGGCCTTGCCTCGGTCCGATCATTATTTTCTACCTTCGTATCGGGAGCGAAAATGCCGTCGGTCTTATTTCGAAATTCCTTCTTACAACCTTCCGACTTCATCAGATCCAAAGATAAGTTCCTTTAAGTACACTCTTGCTTAAAAAATTCTCTGCAGATGAACATTTTAGGAGTTTTTTGTAAAGTGATTTGCTGATGATTCACTTTTTCTCTCGAGTGTGACCGCCTTCTTTGCCATCACGTGTGGAAAAAAGGAGATGGCCGCCGGCCAGCTCCTATTAACCTTTACAAAAATCGTAAACAATTATAACAAAGTACAAAAAATATCTTGTCAGTTTCGCATGGTTTTGGAGATGTGAAGACTTGCATTTAATTATTCGAGTATTGGCGAAAGTTTTTTTCCTAAATCTAGATTTTTTCAAAAAAATTTTTTTTTATAAATTGAAATTTTGTAGTTCGTTTTCCCCTCGAATTTGTCATTCTAGAATCAGTGCCGTAGGCAGGGTGTGATAAGGAGGGTAAAATTCATTAAAAAAATGATATTTTTTGAAAAAATCAAAAAATTTTGGGAGAAAATCCATAAATTACCCCCCTAAGAAATTTTTTCTGTTTACGGTACTGTCTAGAACCGCATCTGTTAGACGGAATGTGTGAAATTTGTGTTCCTATTTTTAATTTATTCTCGTTTATAACGCTGCAACAAAATTTTTATGCTGCTTTTTATTTTAAATTCTTGTGATTTGTTTTTTCATTGATTAGAGCAAAAACTTTCGATAAAGATCCGATTACGGAGTTTGTCTTTGAACTCTTTGTATCATGCATGATTAATGCTATCGCGACACCCATCGATGGAAAAAGTCTCTTGCTCTGTGTTTCCCTGGCATTCGTTCATTTCAATCGATTCTTTTACAGCTCAAACATATGGGCTATTTATTTATGTATAATTTCCTATTTCAATCAATATTCTTTTTTGATCAAAATTATAATGTAGCTGAAGCAATAGGTCTCGGTCATAGGATATCATGCTTATATACTCTATGGCGTCGGGAGATACGGCTAATACGCTTCATACTTGCCTGGCATCGAGAGTTTTTGCTCTAATGCTTTATTCTTTTTTATCTTTCCCCATTTCTAATATGAACGGTAAGAATTTTTTGTTTTTGCATTTTTTTGACAATCGTATATAGTCCGTTTTAAAAGTTTGAAGGAGAAGAGAGCAATTTAAACGGTCAAAAAATTTTGGAGCTACTTCGGCTCTTATATCCCATTGAACGTGGTTTAAAATTGAAAATTTTTTTCTAAATTTTCTCAGAAATTGATTAGGAAGAAATCGTTTTCGGCTGTCTTCATTTTTGGCATTTTTCATTAACTTTTCAACTGTTCATGAATCTAAGAAAGGTCATAATGAACTTTTGAAACTATTTCAGCTCTTATACATTGAACGTGGTCTAAAATCGAAAAAATTTTTCTAAATTTTCTCAAAAATGACCTGATTAGGAGTAATTTTATGCGGGAAACATGTTATTTTTGGTGATGTTATTTTTGCGTAAAAACGCCTCCATTTTTTAGAAAATCGAATTTTTTGCATATTAGCTTTTTCGAAATATGTACTTTCATGTCGAAAATTCGATTTTCTAAAAAGTGGAGCGCGTTTTTACGCAAAAATAACATCGCCAACGTGTCTCCCGCATAAAATTACCTCTAGGGTGATTTTTAAGAAAATTTTTCAATTTTAGACCCCTTTCAATGTGGTATAAGAGCCGAAGTAGTTCCAAAATTTTTTGGCCGTTTTAGCTGTTTTCATCTTCTCAAACTTTTTTAAAAGTGGAAAAATATTGCAAGGCGGGGAAAATATTTTTACTTATTTTTTAGAACATATTTGTCGAAAGGCCTTCTCGATTTTGATGAGATACCCTTTCTTGGTTAAAAATTATGGACTTGGAAATAGATGGAGATAATGACGACTCAGATAGACTATTGAATATATTCGGCGAACCAAACACAAACATGGAACCAACACATGGAACTAATCATGTCGAAGAACCACCAGAAGAGCTATCAACTGTAATAGGAGTTTCTATGGATTTCGAAAATAGACGTAAAAATTTTTTGCACTCAAACAAGAACATTTTTGTGCTTAAATTACAAAAGTGACAATTTTTGTCAACGACCATAAAAATGCGAATTTTGGGCACGATATAATTTGTTCATAATGACAATCTTGTACCCTCCTCCCATACATGGGCAAGCAGGGGGTACTGGGCCCCAAAATACGAATTGGTCCCTACTGCCGACCAAAAAAAAGTCGACAGGCGAAAAGTCGAAATACGAATTCGTATATATGTTTTGCCGTCAAAATACGAATTGGTCCACTAATTTTTCCCCCGATACGACGAATTAGGGGGGGGGGGTACAGTATCCCCCCCTTGCCCAAGTATGACTCCTCCCCCATGAAAAACCCTGGGTACGGCACTGGTACTAAACCCTGTTTCCTGAACTTTTTCGAATTTGCGATTAGTTGTAGCCTCTCATTTCAACCGATTACAACCACATTTTTTGCTGCTAAAATCGATTAAGCCAAATGCAACTAAATTTCCATCCAGGCAACTTTTGATTGAAATTGAAATAAAAAGTTGCCTGAATTTCAATAAACCTTTGTGTTTATTGACACGATTTGTCCAACTAATCGAAAATCATGAATCCGCAAAGTTGAGGAAATAGAGAAATTTGCTTTTAGTGATATGATTTTTTTACATTTAAAAGTTTAGTAGACGAAGCAACTGCCTATGAGCAAAATTATCAGTCTATGGGTGGTGGTTTCACAATTGGCTATAGTACTGGATCGGATGTTACAGATAGAGATGTTTTCCGTACATCAAATTTTGATCAGATTCGACCAGACTCAAGTAAATTTTTTTTAAATTTCCTAATCAACAAATTCCTAGAACCATCGATTGCGCCTAAAAACGAAGAGCCAACGATTCATTTCGACAAATCAATTGAAACCACTCTACGATCCTTATTTGAAATTTTTCTTCACCGGTCTGTGCCAGATAAAGTATTTGACAGTTTCTTGAAACAAGAGGGCTTGAAGCCTACAAATGATCCTGAAGAACAAACGCTTCAGGATATACTGCATGAACCTGGAAATTATAACCAAAATTTGGTCAATCAAGCTTGTTTGGAATTCTGTCTTGGAAGGTTTCTTCGGAGTCTTCAACAAGTAGTTTTACAATTGGCTATAGATTATAAATAAAATTAGGAAAATCTCCAAATTTCCGATGCTGCTGCTAAAACTCTCCACTATCAAAAAATTTTGAATGACTTTGCATTAGCTTTGCGAGCTTGCGAGCAACAGGAAATTCAAATTTCTCAAGAAGTAAGTATACCCGAAAACCTTCTGCGCTTTACATATTGATTCAGGGAAAATGTATTGAAGCGAAAAGCCAGACATCATAAAACTAAAAACCAGACATCATAAAATTAAAAAAGTTGATGTTTTAGCGGTTGATTTCGTATAATCGGAGATTTTTGGTCATAGGAACACCACGCCGGTCCTGGAATTCAAATTCGACTTAAAGGTAGTGTGCACGCATCGAAAATTTGAATTCCCGCCAGAGCATGTTTTCGTTTCAATACAAAGACTATTAGAGGAAAATTACAGAGATTTTTAATATTCATAAAAATCATAAAATGAACATTCTAGCAATATTTTATAATTCTGCGAGACGAATAAAACGACCAAAATTTCGAATTTGAAAATTGTGTTATATTATTGAAACGAAAACCTGAATCATGTTTTCGTTTCAATAACCCAAAACCATATTCAATTTTTATAATTTTTGTATCATTCTATTCGTCTCATAAAGTTATAAAATTGCTACAATGTTCATTTTATGAGAATGTTTCTATGCAAAAATGGATTTTTCCGCCAAAAGTCTGTGTATTGAAACGAAAACCTGCTCTAGAGGGAATTCAATTTTTTAATGCATGCACATTACCTTTATGGGGAGCATCTACATGAAGGGGCACCCTTACCATAACAAACATGGGTGACCGTGCCCCTCCCACTTCGTCATATAGGCCAAAATAGAGTGCAAAAATTTTCATGGAATTTGGACAATTTGAAGTGGGATTCGACCCCTCGACCTATATAGTGCAATCCTGGACACTTACCACTCAGCCAGCGATTCTGTCGCCTCTTTGTACAATATGGTACTAGTTTTAATCATCTCGTTAAGTTGAGTCTAATGGCATACTCGATTTTAAAATTTCGAGTTTGGTCAATTTTTTTGAACAAAAAAACGCCGTGCCCCCAACCCACTCGTGAATTTTATGATGTCCGGCTTTTCGCTTCAATACATTTTCACTGATTGAATGTGTGAAGCGCATATGATTTTCGATTACATGATTTTTTTAGTATGAACTCGAACTCTGGTCTGAAATCTTTCCTAAACATCAGGTTACACCAAAACTCCCTCAACAAAAAATCGCACAACATATAAACAACAACGTATGTCAACAACATACACCAGAACAACAACGTGCGAACAAACGTAGCCATGCAGCTGATGAATATAGCAGAAGACATGATCCTGCCTCACATACTCCACCTAAACGACCCAATACTATTGATAATAACAATAGTCTCGTACCTCATTTGAAGCTATCCATTTTAGACAAAGACGTTGAGATTTTAAAAAACGTTGAGAACAAGGTCGAATTACGATTTCTTATTCCATGTGCTCTCAAATATCGACTAAAAAAGGATCCAGGTATTGTTCGTTTCAGCTGGAGTCAGAAAAGGTTGAGCCGCTATAGCAAAGTGCTAGATCTTTCGCTCAGAAGGGCGAGGATTCGATCCCGCTCGGGTAGAATTCTTTTCCAAATTTTCATATGTGGGATTTTTATACGAGAAACACAAATCCGAGGTTTTTTTAAATGCTCAAAAAATGGGGGCTAGTTTGCTTGAAAAATCACAAACATCCGGTTTTTTGGACCACTCTGAATTATTATTGAAAGGTAAAAATTTTAATTATACAAATTTAGAAATATTCATGGCATTTACATATTCCCAACGATCCGATTCTCGACTTATATTTTGGATTGAAACAGAAAGCAATGTAATTACCTCCGTTTGGAATACTAACCACAACAACAAACAAAACTCAGTAAATAGAGAAGTCAACGAATGGACATGCCACTACGAATGTCAAGGATGTGATAGCGCAAAAAATGGGGAAACAAATAAAACGAAAATCAATACCATCCTTCTTTCTATGCTAATAGCCGAGGTATAGACAATTTTTTACGTAAAATGAGGCACTATAACTTTCGCCAAGTTGCCAAAAAGCTATAACTTTTGCCACGTTCGTGTCAATATCAGAGACCGAAAAGGGCCGAGGCCCCTAAGACCCTGGCCCCTATGGGGTCAGGCCCCATGGGGCTTGAGTCCCGGGCCCCTAGGGAGCTTCGGATCCCCTAGGCCCCAAAGAACTTTTTTTTTCGCCGAATCAGCAGAAGGTCATTTCAATAAGTTTTTACTCATTGATAAGTTCGACAACTAGTCAGACAACAGTAAACTTGTTATTTATTTTTAATTTTTTTTTATAAGTTCGACAGCAAGTCAGACAACATTGAAATTTTTATTATTTTTTAGGTAAAAATATAATTTTTGTAAAAAATCTCATTATTTTTTGTAAAACTATGAAAATCAATCCAATTAATTCAATTAAAATTATTTTAGAAATTTTTTTCAATTAAACTTTTTTAGCTCAAAAATAATTAAAAATTTCAATGTTGTCTGACTTTGCTGTCGAACTTATCAAAAAGCAAAAACTGATTGAAATGACCTTCTGCTGATTCGGCGAAAAAAGTTCTTTGGGGCCTAGGGGGTCCGAAGCCCTCTTGGCCCAGGCCCCCTAGGCCTAGGTTCCCCGAGGGGCCCATTTTCGGTCTCTGGTCAATATACATTTTTATTACAAATCAGGCTCAATTAGTCTGAAATTAAACATATTTATTGATACGAAAGTGGAGAAAGTTACATGACCAAAGTTAGCGTAGCGAAAGTTATAGTGCATACAATGATTCTATGTTTTAATAGAGTTGAGCAACCAACATACAAGGTAAGCAAAAAGTTCTGACTCAAAAATATAAACCGAAGAAACGGCAAAAACATATAAATCAATTATCAAAGTAAATTTTAATTTAAAGAATAAGCAACAACAAACAAACAATTTTTTGTAAACAAGTTTTCAAAATGACCACCTTTAGCTTCCACATAGGCTTTGAAACGTTTTGGAAAGTCATTAAAGATGCGCGCGCACTGTTCTGGAGTAATTTATCAGCCAGAGTAATCCATAGCGTTCAGATCACAAGAATTTAAAGGACCAGTCCAGTAATTTACAACCATATGAAAAAATGATATATTCGGAAAGATCATGAAAAATGGAACATTGTTTGTTTTTACGGCATGTTCTGAATCGTTGTAGTTTTCGAGATAATTGCGTTTGACATTTGAATTTGTGTATAAGCTCTTCGTTGTAATACACAAACTTTTTAAAATTTTTTGCGAAAAAATCGATTTTTGCATCAATCTTTTAAATTTTCATAAAATGAACATTGTAGCAATTTTTTATAGCTAAATGAGACGAACAAAATGACAATAAAATTATCCAATTGAACATTGTTTTGGGTTACTGAAACGAAAATTCTGATTCATGTTTTCGTTTCAATAACCCAAAACAATGTTCAATTGAATAATTTTATTGTCATTTTGCTCGTCTCATTTAGCTATAAAAAGTTGCTACAATGTTCATTTTATGAAAATTTAAAAAATCGATGCAAAAATCGATTTTTCCACAAAAAATTCAAAAAAGTTTGTGTATTACAACGAAGAGCTTGTAACAAATTTCAAATTTCAAACGCAATTATCTCGAAAACTACAACGATTCAAAACATGCCGTAAAAACAAAAAATGCTCCATTTTTCATGATCTTTACGAATATATCATTTTTTCATATGGTTGTAAATTACTGGACTGGTCCTTTAACGGCCATATATCCTTGTCTCACACGCCTGGAAAAAGCTCTTTGCAAAGTCGGATCGACGATTTCGCTGAATGAGAAGGAGACCAATCTTGTTGCAGTGTCCAGGGCATGTTCTCGAAGTGATTACGAGCCCATGGGTCTAGTACTTCTCGTAAAATGCGTTGTTGGTATACGGCGGCGTTGATTTTCACTCCTCGCTCGACAAAACCCAATGGTGTCTTGCCGATAGCGATGATTCCTGCCCACACCATGACGCTGGTCGGAAATTGCCTTCTGGTAGCGATGAGAATTGTTTTTAGAAAACATAATGAAAATTACCTAGTCGATTTCGCGTGATAACGAGGTTGTGAAACGCAAATTAGTGAAAGCTGGGGATAAAATTACTCCAGAACAGTGCGCGCACATCGTTAATGACTTTCCAAAACGTCTCAAGGCCTGTGTGGAAGCTAAAGGTAGTCATTTTGAAAGCTGGTTTAAATAAAAATTGTTTGTTCTTGCTTATTCTTTAAGTTAAAATTTATTTTGATAATTGATTTGTCCATTTTTCAGCCTATATTTTTGAATCAGAACTTTTTACGAACCCTGTAGACACAAACGTTGATTTTACTGTAGGAAATATCGTATTTAGAAGAAATTAGTGCGATGCCAATGGTAAACCGATCGATATCTGCTCGGTCTTAGCGTCGTAATGATTCCTTCTTAAGCTCTGTTTCACGGCGAGGTTATAAAAAGATGAGTGCGCATTTGGACGGCCTTCTAAAGGGGCATTAAAGGGGGCGTAACATTTATAGCCTATTCTCGAAAATCGAAAAAATGTTTTCCGATTTTCTTCTAAAAATCCACTTTTTAGGGTAATTTCTAGACGAAAAGTCGATTGCGCGCATTCCCGAAGCGTGAAAATGCTTCATTGACCCTGATTCAGGGAAATAGATGTGTGTATTTAAGCGAAAATATGAAAATTTTGGATGTTTCTTCTAAAATCATTGTTCTAAGGGTTATTTTATGCGAGATATCGATTCAGCGCATTCCCGAAGCGTCAAAATGCATCCTTGACCATCGTCCTTGAAAAATTATGTTTCTACCACAACGCTTCGGGAATGCGCTGAATCGATTTCTCGAATGAAATAACCCTTAGAATGATGATTTTAGAAGAAAAATCCAAAATTTTTATATGTTTGCTTCAATACAAAACACTCATTTTCCTGAATCAGGGTCAGAGAAACCTTTTCAAGCTTTGGGAATGCGCACAATCGATTCCCCGCATAAAATTACCCCCAGAAAGATGATTTTGAGGGAGAACTTTCAAACATTTTCGATTTTCACTTCAATACACACATGTATTTCCCTGAATCAGGGTCAAGCAAGCATTTTCACGCTTCGGGAATGCGCGCAATCGATTTTTCGTCTAGAAATTACCCTAAAAAGTCGGTTTTTAGAAGAAAATCGGAAAAAAAATTTTCGCGTTGAAACGCAGTTCTATCCTGATTTTCAGGGTCAAACTTAATTTTTCATGCTCCGAAAATGCGCGCAATCGATTTTTCGTCTAGAAATTACCCTAAAAAGTCAGTTTTTAGAAGAAAATCGGAAAATTTTTTTTCGATTTTTCGAGAATAGGCTATAAATGTTACGCTCCTTTTAAAGGGGGCCATTAGGAAATTTCATTTTTTCGATTTCGAGAGACGGGTCCACGGACCCGGCGGACCCTCCCTAACTACGCCACTGGACCTAATGGCTAGGACGCTGACCATTCTTACTATTACACGGCGTACAAAATTCCGAAGAGGTGCTGGAAAGGGTCAAAATCATAAATACTAAAAACCTATCCTGTGTCCGTCACCACGAGACCTCGGGAACAGTAAATCGGATTGAATGCGGTCTTTTTTAAAAGTTAGTAGTTGGGGGCTAGAAAATAAAAATTTCGTCCCTGGTGCGATCAAATAGATTTATAATAGATTTATGGCTATCATCCTAGTCATTCAGCGATGCGTGCCCTGCTTTTTGGATCCTCGCCAATGAAAAGAGTTTAAAAATGGTATTTTTCCAGTAAACTCATTGTGTGTTTATGTTGGTCGCCCAACTCTAGTTTTTAAGAAGAAAATCACTATCAAAAAAACTCCTCAAACAACAGAACATAACTGTGGAGAATGCATTCCCGAAATTGAAGAAAATTTGCAAAGCAAACAAACGTCCAAAGCAGGAAACAAAAGCCAAGAAGGGCATAATTTGCTTGAGATTCTTTCACAACATTGCATTATGAAAATTCGAACAGCGATAATAAATGGAGAAACTGTGACTAGTCCAGATAAAACTAAAAAGGTTTCGGTAAATCAAGCAGCCCGTCAAAGACTTTCGACTGACTTGAATGATATGCTTCTAAAAGTTCGTTCTTTGGAAGAAAAATGCTTTCCAGAAGGATTTGCGATAAAGTTCGAAAAACATAAGTTGAACCTAAAATTGGACCGTGTGCAGAAATTTGAACAAGCTTTTAGACTTTTAAAGGTTTGTTTTATACTCGAAAACCATCTATCTTACACATTAAATCAGGGAAAATATATTGAAGCGGAAAGCTAGGCATCTTAAAATCCCAAAAATGTGATGTTTTAGCGGCTGATTTTGTATAGACGGGGAGTTTGGCCATGGAGACCACTATGCCAATGTTAGAATCACATATGAAATTGGGGGGGGGGGGAGAGAAACAGTTATAGATGAGATGATGACAATGTTTTGAAAATTTCACCTAAAAATACAAATTTTCCTATTTTTTGATGCCATAATTTTTTGTTGAAAAATTGCTAAAAGAATAATGGTTCCCCCTTATGATTTTTTTCTGGTATGCCTGCGGCCGGCTGATTTATGAAGAGGTATTTTCAAAACTTTTGATGGTGTCACGGCTTACCAAAATGCCGAAAAAAAGAAAAAACCCCATGTTATGTACTCATTTTTGATTCAGCTTGCCGAGTGCTTTAAAGGGAGGGGGGTCCAAAGTAGGGTCGAGTAGAAAATTGTTTTGAATTTTTTAAACAAGTGACCCTTTAGGGGTAAGTTTATGCGAGGAATCGATTGCGCGCATCAAAAAATTTTGTCCGGGGGTCAAAAAATGGAAAAAATTGCGTCAAAATTAGGGGTTATAAGTTTTAACTCCAACACCCCGGAAAAAATTTTCAGAATTTTTCGATACGCGCAATCGATTCCTCGCATAAAATTACCCCTAAAGGGTCACTTGTTAAAAAAATTCAAAAAATTTTCTACTCAACCCTACTTTGGACCCCCCCCTTTAAAGCTCTCGGCGAGTTGAGTCAAATGGCGAAATTTTTTTACCTTTGACCCTTGCCTGCAACTTTTCGGCATTTTGGTGCGCTGTAGATCCTTCTTCCTAGGCCAATGCGCTTCTCTACCCCCCCCCCCCCAAGTCTCTAACCGGAAAAATTTTAATGAGGTGAATAATTTATGGATTTTCCACAAAATTTTGTGATTTTTCTCATAATCATCATTTTTAAATAAATTTTTGGAATTTTAGGGGGTAACTTCCCCCCCCCCCCGCAGAAAGCCAAAATTCTCGGAGTGGGGTTTTTGTAAACACATGTTCGACACGGAGTATATAGGGTGTCTCAGTAGGTTGGGACTCTCATTGATTTGAGGGTTTCTCGTCATCCAATCGGTCATTTTCGATGCGACTTTTTGTAGAAAAAAACCGTATCAAAAATCTTTTAACAGTGATGCGAAATAGAATTGTCAAAATTGAGACAAATTTTTTTAGGCAAAAACCAAGTGACAAGCTGGGTATCGAACCCGCGATCTTTCGGATAACAGCCAAACACGCAGCCTACTGCACTACTGAGGCCAACTCGTCTTACAGCTTTAAATTCTTTATCATTTTTTCTCAATTTTGACAATTCTGTTTTTCATCACTGTTAAAAGATTTTTTGATACGGTTTTTTTACGTTATTGGGGCATCACTAAGCTATCAGATTATGTTAAAATCAAATCTCTACCTTATTGGGAAGATGGAGAAAAGTTGCTTTAAAAACTTCAAACTGAAAAATTCGCATATGAGAGAACGCGAATTTTGAATATTTTTATAGAATCTGAAGCAGAATCGTCTGAGCTCTCTCCAACAAAAAACCGCATCGAAAATGACTGACGAGAAACCCTCCAATCAATGATAGTCTCAACCTACTGGGACACCCTGTATAAATATAAAAATTTATAGTTAAATGCATATTGGTGTAGTCTAATAATGGAAGAAATCACTCAAAGCCGAACCATTGACACGAAAACTGCATTCAAGATTTCAACAGAGCTACCATATCATCAAGTGTTTAAAGCCACATACCAGGGTACTCAAGAAGACAAACAAGATTTTCAAAAAACTATAATTACATGTTTGCCTACAATAGGATGGCCTAGTGATATGGATTGGAGCCATGTTGACGCAATCCTTAAAAATTATGAAAAAGTTGCTTCATCATTTGACAAGAATGGCAAAGTAACAAATATCAAGCTGCAAAAAAATTATAAAATTCCTGCCTGGTATATACAGAATTTGGTTTGAATTTTTGCCATATATTGAAAAAATAACATCTATTTTTAGAGAGAAATGAAAGCAGCTGAAAGAGAAAATTCTATCAAAACGCAAATTGTTGCCATGTTTAGTCAAGAAAAAATCTTGACCAATCAAGATGAGCGACAAGTGCTTCTGAGCGAATCTCAAGCCATGGACCAAGTATTGCTACCAAATGGACCAAGTATTGCTTGCTGGGATTATAAAGAAATGCCTGGAACGAGCAAACAATATCATCAAAATAATGTTTTTTAAATTCGGAACTAGTATCGATTAGGTATCCCACTTAACGTGAAAATTTTCTAAAAAATTTTTTTTCATCATCTGGAATTGGCCCCTCTAGGGGTAATGTTATGTGGGGAATCTGAATTTCACATTTTCGAGACCTGAAAATCTTTCCCCAAATCAAGAAAAGGGGTCATCCAGATATTACGTAATCACGTAGGGGAGAGGGAGTAGCCAAATGATTACGGTTGATTACGAGGGAGGGGGGGGGTCAGTTCAATGATTACGTATCACAATGTATAAAATTTTTTGTTTCAATTGTTTCAATTTTTTTCCTATTGATATTTTAAAAATGTTCGATGAATGATTTTTTGGGATATGGATTGTTAGAGAAAGGGCAAATTTTTAACCAAGCTAAAAGCATTCATCAATTTGTAAATATTTAGAACCCGGTTATTTTCCTCAAATTTTTGTGATGATCTTATTGTGTCTTTTTCTGTTGATTTTCTAAATGATGATTCTTTTTAGAACTGTTGATTTCCGGTGTTATTAGATCGTTCGGAAAATAACCGGCTTTTGCAAATTCAATCGTATCGTTATAAAAATGACTCCTCCAGGGGTTTTCTATGCGGAGAATCGATTGTGCACATTGCCGAAACATGGAATGGTCTGTACATTGAAACGAAAACCTTAATTTGAATTCCTGAAGGAATTTTTGAAAAATTCCACCGCCAATCGATAAAGCGCATCGAAAAACGGTAGTATCCCAATTTTCATGAAAAACAAATTCTTCGTTTTGAGAAAATTTAGTTCAAAGTTTGATAAAGATGATCGAAATTTGCATAAATTGACCGAAATTTAGCCAAATTTGAAACCTAAATTTCCTCCAAAACGAAGAATGTGTTTTTCACGAAAATTGGGATACTACCGTTTTTCGATGCACTCTATCGATCGGCGGTGGAATTTTACAAAGATTACTTCAGGAATTCAAATTCAGGGTTTCGTTTCAATACACAGACTATTTCATGCTTCGGCAATGTCCGCAATCGATTCCCCTGCATAGAAAAACCAGAGGAGTCATTTTAATAACGATACGATTGAGTCTGCAAAAGCCGATTATTTCCGAACGAACAAAGCATTTTTTTTTGAGCATTTTTAGCATATAAATAAACAAGCATTTTGCAAAAAAATTTCGCCTGCTACGCTAGTTTTATTTATAGTAACTCAACATTTTCGTCGAGAATCGTAATTTTCTGACAAAAAACGTAAGGGGGGGGGGACCCTTATGATCTTTTAAAATTTTTGGCTAGAGCCCCCAAAACTTCGGAGCTCGTACGGCCCTGGGCTCCGGTATCAGGATCTTTGAAATGAAGACTATGGTTAACTTTCAAATGCTTGTATCCTCCCTTTTTCGATATAAAAAATTGAATTTGTTGTGAAAAAAAGGTTTGGCGTTTGTGAAAGGCATTGAACGATCATGTCGCTTGTGTAAAATGTCGATTGAAAATCTTGCACTACTTATAGTTTTTTATGCATCCCTGTGTGGTCGTGTTGGCGGGAAACTGTGCTAGTACTAGTCACAGTTGCACAGACCCCGGTCCAAAATTTTTGATTTTATGACCCACCCCCCTCCCCAGTTTAGCGACTTTTTTTTAGACCTTCTAAAAAAATCGGTCCCCAGCGCCGGGGACCGATGACCTATCCCCTTCCCAACTCACGACCCACCCCCCTCCCTCCCTACCCCGTAAACATGACCC
>OZJO01005102.1:0-30884 GCA_900406225.1 Acrobeloides nanus | reverse complement strand
CAATTTTAACCGCCAAATTAACTGAAATCGAGGCGTTAATTTGGCGGTTAAAATTGAATTCCCGCTTCGATTTCGGTATTTGGCGGGAAAACCCTGAAATCAGGGTTTGATGGAAATTCAATTTTAATACAAATTTCTCATACATGATTAGTGCCCTTTAGATAAAAGATCAGGATTTACTTTTTTGGGCTCTCGTCCGTTGATTTTGATAGGAAAATGGGAAAGGGTGATTGGTTTTTTGAGCTAAAAGGGGAGGGATGAAATTGATGGGGAAGCTCGATCGATCAGAATTATTTGTGGTCTAACGGAATCAAAACGGTGGTCGGTCAAGCTTAAATTTAAAAAAGACGAAGTTTTTAGGGCAATAGGAAGGAATCCACGCCACCGTTTTAGCAGGATATTAGCCACATTTGCTATCGAATGATGTGTCATAGGGTTAGACCTTTAAAATGACACCAAACTTATCGAAATTGACTGTGGCAATTTTGAATGATTTTGATAGGAAAATGGGAAAGGGTGATTGGAATTTTTGAGCTAAAAGGGGAGGGATGAAATTAGTGGGGAAGCTCGATTATAGCAAATGTGGCTAATATCCTACTAAAACGGTGGCGTGGATTCCTTCTTATTCATGTTTTTAGTAAATGGACAATACTATTTTGGAAAAAATCGGATTCGAATCATTTGAACAAATATTAGTTGCGGAACAAGATCTTTTGCCTATAAACCCAATTCAACTTACCAACGAATTGTCTATTCATTTGTTATTTTTATCAAACAATGAAAGAGATCAGTTTCGTACTGCGATTTTAAAACTTTTGCGTAAGTTTTAATAAATGTACAAACAAGTTTTTTTCTAGGAAAAGAGCAATTTATTGTTCGAGATAATTTCGTGGATCTGAACGTTTTATATGCAAAAGCAAAGAAGATCTCAGACAATCATCAAAGACTTGGGGACAACCAATCGGATACTTTTTTAAATACTATATCTAACGATATTATCCAATATGTTGAGTCTGAAGAAGTAGTTTAAAATTTTTAATTTAAAAAACTTTTTTCTAGGCGAATATGCATGCCATGGATGAGAATATTGATTTCGGCGAAAACCTTGATGAAATACAGAATTTGCAAACCAGTCAAAATTCGCAAACCAGTCAAATGAGCAATAGAAGTACAGTACCCAGATTACATATTTTAAATGAACTAGGTAATTTTTAAAAAGAGCAGAGCTGTCATTAAAATTTTTTGTATTTTTACTGACTAGGATGTCAGATTAATTGACTTGATTTTTTTGTTGAGTTGATGCTTATAAACAAAAAATGTCAAATAAGCATGATTTAACCATTTTAGTCTAAAATTTGAAGTCGATTAAACTGATTTAGAAGTAAAGATGTAAATGTGACGTTTTAAGGGGGTAACAGTACTATAGGAAAATCAGTTTTTAAATTTGTATGAAAAAATAAGTTCCAAACATGTGGAAAATTGATCTTTCACTATTAAAAGCCCTATTCTGAAAAAGCAGCATCGAAAATGCATTTTTATATGAAAATCGATTCTGAAGATCATCTATAAAATCATTTTGGAATTCAAAAGTTGCTCAGGGGACATAATTCTAGCATTTCTAATAGGATTTTATATATGAAGAACATTTTGAGATAGATTTCATATCAAAATCGATTGATCATTTCGAAACGTTCCCTTGATAGATTATTTTTTAATTTGAAGTTAATTATAAATTTAGATGAATTGGAACGCCAAGCGGAAAATTCAAACGAGAATATGGTGTCTCCTAAATTGAATCATCCAGTGTGGACAGAAGAGGCATGTCAATTAACAGAAGACAAGAACGGGTATCGCTGCTTCAGTTGTAACAGAATTTTCAAAGGGCGTAATACTCAAAATGCTATGAGGCATTTGAGTGTATGTTCAAAAGCTAATGAAAATGGAACTTATGCTAAAGTTAAAGCGGCTGAAATTGAGCGAATAGAAAAGAAGAAAGAAAAAGAAAAGAGCAAACCGAAAAATTCTCCTCAAATAATGCGACGTGAACAGAAGAATAAGTTCGAGCCATATCCTGAAGATTCTTTGAAGTATTTTAAATTGCAATTATCCCGAATAATTTTTTAGATACCGCCTACTCTACTTACTCTTAGGAATGGTCTTATCAGGACCTACAATTTCTTTGAATAGCTTTCTTGATTCTAGTATGCATGCCATTTTTCGAGTACTAGATCCTAGGTTTCAGGTAAAATATTTTTAAAGGGGTATAAATTATAGACTATTTCATGGAAAATTTATTTTCTAAAATGATCATTTTTAGGGGGTAATTCTATGTGGCGAATCGATTGTGTGCATTCTCAAAGCGTGAAAAAATCGTCTTGACCATGTTTCTGGGAAAATTTTGTTTTTACTTATATGGACAATAGTCGAAAATTTTATTTCCTCAAATTTTTGTAAAAAAGATAAGGATAATTTTTATACGAGGAATCTATTGCGCGCTTTCTCGAATCGTGAAAAAACCATCCTGACTCGGTTTCGAACGAAGGATATCTCGTTGCCCCCTCCCCCTGTGGTTGTGGGTAGGGTATACATTTTTCGACTATTGTCCATATAAACAAAAACAAAAGTTCCCCAGAAACATGGTCAAGACTATTTTTCACGCTTCGGGAGTGCGCGCAATCGATTCTCCGCATATAATTACCCCTAAAAATGATCATTTAGAAAAATTTTCATGAAATAGTCCATAATTTATAAACCCTTTAACAACAAAAATTTTTTAGCTTCCTATATCTTTTACCGGCTTAAAAACTTGTTTAAACGATGCTTATGATCTCACAAAAGCATGTATGATAGAAGAATTTAAATCTGTGAAATATTATTGTGCAATGATAGACATTTGGTCAGAAAAGTCCATGAAAAGAAGCTATATTGGTGTAACTATACACTATGCGAAAAATGTAGTCGTTTTAAAACAAGTTTAATATACAGAGTGATTCAGATGAATACACAATGAAAATAAAATTTGATATCTCGACATAGGAAAAAGAATTTTATATGCGTTTTTTGCAATTTACTAATCACGTGACCGACTTTATCTTTACAATATTTTTTGAATAAGTCTGTGTATTGAAGCGAAAACCTGAATAATATTTTATTGAAATACAAAGATTTATTCAAAAATCATGAAAATATTTTAAAGATAAAGTCGGTCATGTGATTAGCAAATTGCATATGAAAATCTTTTTTCTATTCTGAGATATCGAACTTTACTCCATTGTATATTCATCTGGATCATCCTGTACAATTCAAATTTTTAGTGCGAACTGAGGACTGCCTTTCTTGGAGTTGTATATTTAACTGAACAACATACTGGTGACTACATTAGAAAAACGACGATACAACTATTAAATAATTTTTCTATTCGAGAAGAGCAAGTTGTTAAATTTATTAGTGACTGGGCTTCAAACATGAAACGAGCTTTTCGTAACGATATAATTAGTAAATTAAAGTTCGTTTATATTTAATTGTTCAAAAATATAGTTTTACGAGCTCCGGATCAAGACTTTGAATTTAATGAAGATAATGATTATGAAGATACAGAATTTGATGAGATAGATTCCAAGTATGTATTTCTAATTTTAACTATCAATACAGGGTGTGCCAACAAAAAGTGAAGAATTTTTCATGAGTTCTGGATTTTCTTTCTAAAAATCATTCCTATAGGGATAATTTTATGTGGGCATCGCATTTCCGAGGCTTGAAAATGTTTCCCTAACCAATAAAATAAGCAATATGAAACTGACCCATGTCGTCCTATAAAATTCGACTAGAAAAAGTTTTCATGACAATAAAGTTGGATTCGTTTTTTCGCGTAGAAAATAGGGTATGTATTGAAAATTTTGTATTAAAAAAATTTTCGGATTTTCTGCTGGTTTTTTTGTAATTATTTGCGTTATTAAAAACATTGTATAATTGATTTAGTTTAAATATTGTCTTACCTAAATGGTTAGGATGTATCGTGCATCAGCTACAGCTTTGTATTGCTTGTAAGACAACTCGCGAGCTCGTAGATCCAATTACTGAAAAATTGTTGAATTTGCTCAAAAAGGTTAAGAAATCAAATCTTTTGCATCAAAGTGTTTCCGAAGAGACTGGTTTAAGTGTGTTGGTACCACCAACGACTAGATGGTGTTATATTTTTATCACTCTTGAAAGGGCGTTTCAACTAAAAGTTATCTTAAAACAAGTAAGAATTTGTACAGGGTGTCCCAAAAAACCCGGCTTTTTGCCCTTTTTTGAACAAATTTTTCGAAAATTTTTTTCAAAAACATCATTTCTAGGGGTAAAAATGGCTGAAAAACACGATTCCGGCGTTCAAAAAATTTTTCGACCCCAAAAAACCTCATAAAATGCAAAAAACGCGTTTTTTGAAGATCGTATTGACGAAAAATCGTATCGACAATAAAGTTCTAATTTCGATCAAATCTTCCCTTGAAAGTGCCATTTTTCTCTAAAAAAAATCATGAAATATTTGTAAAATTTTAGTAAAAGCAACACCAATCGGTTCCCCGTACCCGAAAACGGTATATACGTGAGAATCAGACGTGTTTATATGAATAAAGCGATTTTTCGTCGATACGATCTTCAAAAAACGCGTTTTTTGCATTTTATGAGGTTTTTTGGGGTCGAAAAATTTTTTGGACGCCGGAATCGTGTTTTTCAGCCATTTTACCCCTAGAAATGATGTTTTTGAAAAAAAATTTTCGAAAAATTTGCCCAAAAAGGGCAAAAAGCCGGTTTTTTTGGGACACCCTGTAATGATAAATTAATCAAATAATACAGATTGCTGACCCGGATGAATATCCAGATGAAGATGAATGGAAACAATTAAGCTATCTCAGAAATATTTATCACTGTTTTTATTCTTCAATTATGAAACTTCAAGGTGAAAAAACTCCAATTATTGGTTTAGTATATCCCGAGATTAATGGTATTTTAGCTGAATTATCAAAACATAATGTAAGTTTTCTTAAATATATGACAAAAAACATGACATTATTTTAGACAACTCTTTCAAAACACTTGTTGGAACAAGTAAAAACAAGATTCGAGCATGTTATTGATTGGAACAGCTCCAAATTGGATATGACTTTTTGCACTACCACATTTCTTGATCCTAACTTGAGTTTCTTTATTAACGAAGACTATCAAATAAGCCGTGTTATTAATCATATCATACGCTTGGTAAAATTACAAAATACAGTCAAACCTCGATTATCCGACCCCCTTCAATTTCGATAAAAAAAACTAAAAAGTATAAAAATAATTATTTTTCTAATAAAAACACATATTAAAAATAAAAAGGGGGGAGGGTGTTTAACCACATTTTCTTTACAATTGGGTTAACCGCATTTTTTTTACAATTTTGTTGTCTAGATTCCAAAAAACATGTATTTTTACATCATTAACAAAAAAATGCCATCCCCCGAGCAAGTCAGATAAGGTTTGACTGTAAAATTGTAAAAATCATTTTAGGCTGGTCGAGATGTCGATTCACGAAACTCCAACAGTGTGGACAATCCTTATGAGTTGCCTGTCAATTCGCCAGCATCATCCAATTCTTATGCTCTTGAAATGTTGGCAATTAAACGCCGAAAAATTGAAGAAAATCGATCAGGAACAAGTCTTCAACATTTTCTGAGGCAGTATGCCCAAACGGTTCTTCCACCACAACCTCCTTTGAATCCGATGTTATATTGGCATTCTTATCCGCCAAATGAAGTAAAGTGTTATTACTTAAAGGGGGTGCACGGCCATACGCTTCTTGAAAATTTTTTCTCCAGATTGGCTGATTTTTGGTAATCCGGGGTTTTCGGGCACGAGAATTCGATTGACGCAAGTCCCGAGTTCCGAAAAAATTTTTAACATATAATGAGGCTGGATAAAATAAACAATTTTAGATTGTGAATTCAGTAAAAGATGTTGTTGATCAATTATTCATTACTTCACCATCTTCGGCGCCGATGGAAAGAGGCTTCAGTAACTCAGGCGATAATACAAGTCGTAAAAGGAATCGTACCGCACCGGATTTATTAAATATGAAAATGGTGACTTATCTTAACAAATCTTTCCTCGAAAAGCATGCTGAGAACTTGGAGAACAACAAATTGTAAATAAAAAATCTTTTATGACTTAACTGTTTTATTTTTAAATCATGTTTATATATATACTTTTTAACATTAAAGTTTAGGCACTTACTAAAAGTAGTAGCGGAGGAAAAAACAATCATTTTAGCTCTCGAAGCTATAACACAGTATTATTGCGCGAAGTAAAAGCTTTAAAGATATTTTTCAGTGAAATTATTAATTTGATCAAATCCAAAAAATGAAAATTTTTTCCTAATGGCCCCTTTTATGTTTTTTCACGAAATTCTTGTAATTTAAAAAATCTAATGGTCTGGTGAAAAATCGTAATGGGTCTCCCATTACGATTTTTCACTAAAATTGACCAAATTTACCCATTTTTTTCCAACAAAATGACCCAAATTTGACATTTTTTCACCGTAAATCGTAATTTACTGAGCATTTTCAGATATAAAACAATCATTTCTCAAAAAAATTTTTGCCTGCGATACTGTTTTTGTCTTAACTCAAGAAATACAATAAAAACTTTTTCGATAATCGGCGCGTAAAAACATAAGGGGACTAAGGTGATGTTTGAAAAACTTGATAAAAATCCCCTTGTCCCCCTTATTTTTTTCCAAAATTTTGGAAAATTTTCAAAAAAAACAAAAGGGAGACCAAGGTAGTTTTGAAAAATTTTTGGATCCCCAAATCGAAAAACCAATTTGAAAAGTTAACAAATAACAAGGAAAATCTCGTGTATGAAAATTAAGCTAGTGGTAAATCATTAAATTCTATTAGCTCAAATTTAGTCAACGGCTTTTCCTACCTAAATTTTTTGTCAAGGGATATTCTTCTAGATTATTTTTTAGTCAGGGAATTTTTCCTTATCCCAATTTTAATCAAGGGATATTTCCCTTGGTTTTCCCATTCTCATACCGAACATTTTACTAATTCGATCGAAACTTTAAGGAAAGCCTTCTTAATTGTGTTTCAGACTAGAGATTTTTGCTTGTTTATTTATGAACATAAAAGATTTTTGCTAATGGATATTTTACCTTTACTGAAAAACGTAAAGAAAAAATTTTTATGAGGCCAATATACTTGCGCAAAAAATTATTTTTTGTGCATAAACAAGTATTTGAGATGATCAAATTAATAATTTTATTGAAAAATATTTTTAAAGCTTTTACTTCGTGCAATAATACTGTGTTATAGCTTCGAGAGCTAAAAATGATTGCTTTGTTTTTTCGCTACTACTTTTAGTAATTTGCACTACTTTTAGTAATTGAGCTACTGCATTTAGTAATACTACTTTTAGTAATTGCCAAAGTTTAACAAATGAAAGAAACTTTCAGAAACAAACATTGAGAAACATTGCAATGTTTCTTTTTTGAGAAAGGAAACATTGAGAAACATTGCAATGTTTCAGAAACATTAAAAGAAACATTGAGAAACATTGCAATGTTTCAGAAACATTGAAATGTTTCTCAATGTTTCTTTCAATGTTTCTGAAACATTGCAATGTTTCTCAATGTTTCTTTTAATGTTTCTGAAACAAACATTGAGAAACATTGCAATGTTTCTTTTTTGAGAAAGGAAACATTGAGAAACATTGCAATGTTTCAGAAACATTAAAAGAAACATTGAGAAACATTGCAATGTTTCGAAACATTGAAATGTTTCTCAATGTTTCTTTCAATGTTTCTGAAACATTGCAATGTTTCTCAATGTTTCTTTTAATGTTTCTGAAACAAACATTGAGAAAAATTGCAATGTTTCTTTTTTTGAGAAAGGAAACATTGAGAAACATTGCAAAAGTTTCAGAAAGTAAAGTAAATTTTCGAGAAACTTTGAGAAAAAGAAAACACTGTTTCCGAGCCTGGATATACAGTGCGATTTATCAAGTACTTTAGTAAAATTGGAATATTTCGACGTTGTACCCGCAGGTTCGATCCCCGTTGTGTAAGACTTTTGATTTTCAAAAAATTTATATTTTATGACGTAACAATTTTTACTCCTTAAAAATCCAATTTTTTTGTTGAAAATCAAAAATTTTAGCCAACGGGGATCGAACCTGCAGGTCCAACGTTGATTAAGCTGCCAGATCGAACGGGCGGCTTCCTTATACACTTGGCCATCGCACACGGACATTTATTTTTTTGGGACGAAACGGATCCGAGCGGAAAAAGTTGCCATTTTTTGTTGATATTCGGAAACATACATGGGCAAGCAGGGGGGTACTGGGCCCCAAAATACGAATTGATCCCAAAGGTTACTGTCGACCAAAAAAAACAGGCGAAAAAGTCGAAATACGAATTCGTTCTCGATTTATGAATTCGTATACGAATTTTCGCAACGAATTTCAGTCTGGGCTTCCCAAATACGAATTGGTCCATTAATTTTTCCCCGATACGACGAATTAGGGGGTACGATACCCCCCCCCCTTGTCCATGTATGTTCGGAAGGTTCATAAAAAATGGAGCATTTTTTGTTTACGGTGAATTTTGAATCGTTGTCATTTTCGAGATGATTGTGTATGAGGTTGTCGATTGGAAATTTTGTGTATTAAAACGAAAACATGTACCATATAGTTTTTCCCTGAATCAATAAAATCTATATATTGAGAAGAAAATAATTCAAAATCTTTGAACATTTAGAAAAAATAAATACAGCATTTTTTATAACTCGTCGAAAAGAATAAAATGGCACCAAAATTATACAGTTTGAAAATTATTTTGGGTTATTGAAACGAAAACATTTGAACAATTTGGAAGATCATTTCATGAAATTTTTATCCACCATCGCCTTCTGGTCAAAATTCGATTTTTTGGCAAAAATTTGATTTTCTGGTCAAAATTCGAATTTTGGTCAAAAAAATGTGTTGCCAAAAAATCGAATTTTGCAAAAAAATTTCTTTTCGATCGGAATCATAGGTCGGCAAGGGGGGAGCCTCCCCCTGACCCATGCACGCACGGACCCAAAATTAAGGGGGGACCACGCACTCATGGGCCCAAAATTGAGGAGTGATCACACATAGACCCCGCCGGACATATGAGTGGTCCATAAAAATTGGGTGCAGAAGACTACCTCAAGCTAAAAAAAGGTCGTTTTTTTGGTGGAGGTGGTGGGGGACCACCTCATCGAGAGTCCCCTCCCCCCCCCCACCTTGCCGACCTATGGTCGGAATCGTCTCAGGATCTCCGATTTCGGGATTGGGGTTGCTCCGAGATCGTAAAATTGCAAAAAAAAAGGCGATTTTCGGGATTTTTTAGAATTTACATTTTTTCATCTTTTTCAAAATTTTTACTAAAATTTTAATTTTTTCAGAAGCGCGTTGCCAATTAACTTGCCGGATCCCTAATAGTTGCCAGATACCCTCTCTCTGTAACGTTGAAATCTGGCAACCTTAACTACAGATCTCTCACCCATCTGGATAAGCCAATTTATTATATTTCTTCATTTTGTTATTTTTATATTTCTCCATCTTTTTCATCAAAATTTTCGTTTAGAAACGTCATTCATCTTATACCCTTGACATTCTCTGTCATTTTTGTATTTTTCTCTACAGTCATTCTTACTAAACAGCTCCATTTTTTCTTCTCTATTTTTCTTTCATTTCTTTGGGCATTGCCAATTGGAACTGATATATCATAATATCTCGTTTTTGCATTTTTCTTTCGTAGTTGTTTTAGCAATCTCTGCTCATGTTTATTTTTCTCTGACATATGAGATTGGTTTGCTACCACTCCATAAGCCCCTTTTTCTCTTGCAGAAATTCTAGAAGCGTCAATTGAATCTGGTCCGATTCGTTCTTTATTCATTTCCTATTTTTCTCTAGCCTTACGTTATTCACACATGATATTTTCCCTTTTTATTCACACATGCTATTTTCTCTCCTCTGCTTTTCTCCTAGAATTTAGGGCGTTCCCAACAACCCTCCAGCAGATCGAATATTCCACTACCGCTCAAACATTTCTCATTGTGCCATCGTGGCAATCGATTCGACGCTCTCTCACTCAACGCCTTTATTCGTCTCTCAGCACGAATTCACTCTCCGGGATTTTATACACTTTTTTGGTCCCTCAAATTTCTCATAACGGCTCGAAAAGAATAGGGAGCTTTCCGATCGCGTAATGATGTGCAGAGATTAGTGTTTTTTCTAAATGAGTTTTCCCGCCAGCTCTTTTCCAATTTCTTTTCTGCGTTTCGTTTCCGAATTTTTTATGCTATTTTTGAGGGTGGGTTTCTACGGGTTTATAATATGCAAATTTTTTTTTAAATGGTAGAGTTTGAAGGACTTGTTCAAAACACACTAGTTTATGTAAATTTTTAATTTTTTTAATTTTTAAAGAGTAAACTATAAAACACAAGGTTTATAATAAAAATGAATTTGGTCCAAAAATCGAATTGTGGCCAAAAATCGAATTTTGGATATAAAATCGATTTTCTTATAATAACTCTTATAAATTTCTTTCAGGCATATGTGAACAGGGGTTCAATTTGGGTCCCTTCTACACAGGGCGAGGCTAATAAATGCGCCCCTTCCCACTTATAGAAAATAGCTGAAAAATGTTATTTTTTACAAATGGATGAAGATTTTAGGCAGGGGTGCCACGTCTATTGATTTTTCAGAAAAGTGCTGATTTTGAGATGTCAAATCTGGCAAAATATGATTTTCTGATTGTTGGGATGCGAAATTTTGTCAAATTTATAAGAAATATAATAGAAAATTAGCATTTTGCTCCTAAAATCTGATTTTTGAAGTCAGATTTTCCGATTTTGAAAAAATGCTCTTGACATCCCTGATTTTAGGCCTCAAAATGGGCTAAAATTTTTCGGACTAATCTTGGACCCCCACAAAAAGTCTTGGAAAAAGGCAACTCATCAAGCAAAATTTAAAAATTGAGTTCTTCTCGCTAAACCTTCTGAAGCTCAAATCTTTTGGCACTAGTATATCTTTATAATAATTATAAATTTATTCAATTTGTTCATTCTTATTTTTTGATGTTTTTTAGCTTTCAAAAAAGATCAATTGCAGCATAAAATTTTTATATTTTTTGACAAGAAACCTCCAAGGAACTCCACTTTTGAAATTTGTTCAAAATCAATCAAATTAGATGCACCTAAAGTAGTCAAGTGATTTTGAACACATTAAAAATTAAAAGAATTTTTCAAATTTGATTATTTTGAGTGCTTTTTATACTTAAAATCTGATCCATAGCCTAATGCACTCTTCGACTTTTGGAGTTCTGATTTGATTTTCAAAAATGTGTTCCTGGGACATGCGTCCTTAAAAAAATTGAAATCTTAAATAAAATTTTGAAAATCCCCAGCTATGCTCAAAAAACTTAATTCTTAAAAAATTAACTTATCATTTAATCAATTTTTATATCTGTTTTTTAACATTTTAAGTAAAAAATTCGAGTAAATAAATATCCTTTTAACCCATCTTATCAGTTCAAAAAAAATTTTTGCCTGAAAAAACGCAGAAATTATCAACAGAATGATCAATTTGGGAGAATCGAAATTTTCAAAAAATGGTAATCAAAAAACCTTCTTATATAAAACATGTAATGTGCGTTCGTGTATCCTGACTAATTTTTGAAGGTATGATCCAAACCCTTCGAAAAAATTTTGTTTTAAATATTTTTCTAAAAAATGAAAATAAGGCGAAAAATAGAAAAAATTTGTAAAAATTAGGTAAAAATAAAAATTAGGCATAAAAATACATTAAAAGCAATTGAAAAAAGAAAAAAATTGATTGCGCGCATTCCTGAAGCGTGAAAACCTTTGTTTGACCCTTAAAAATTGAAAAATACTTATTTTTATATATAAAAAATACTTATAAAAATACTTGTTTTTACCCATATAAATGTGAAAATATGGACAAAAATACGTATTTTTCAATTTTTAAGGGTGAAACAAAGGTTTTCATGCTTCGGGAATGCGCGCAATCGATTTTTCGCGTAAAATTACTCCTAAATAAGTCATTTTTAACAAATTTTAGAAAAATTTTTTTTCGATTTTTGACCCCAGGGTGACACCGACAACAATTTTTCTTTTACTAGATTTTTTATAAGTCAGATGATTTTTGAGCAGTTGCTAAGGAAAAAGTGTCTTTTTTAAAAGCGCAAAGATCAAAAAGACGGAAAAGAGTTTGTGTTTTGTTACCAACTTAAACTATACTAAATAAATAATTTAAAAAGCTTCACATTTGAAGTAAAAATTTCCAAATCTTTTTACATCTTTTTAAAATACATTTTTTCTACAAGGTGAGTCAAAAAAGGGCAAATTTGCGATTTTTCAAAAATTTTCACCAAAAGAAATCTCTAGGGATGTTCTATGAGATAAATCGATTGCGCTCATTGCCGAACCTTGGAAAATCTTCCCTGACCCTGAATTAGTCAATTTTCGCTTCAATACAAAAACCTATTCCCTGAATCAGGGTCAGGAAAGCGTTTCCAATGCGCGCAACCGATCTCTCGCATAGAAAAACCACATATAAGGTTATTTTGGTAAGAATTTTAAAAATTGAAAATTTTTTTCGCAAAATTATCCCTTTTTTACTCACCCTGTATTTAAATATAACGTGTTTATAAAATTATACTTTTTCATTTCTGGTTGATTAATTTTGAGAATTTAGCGTAATTTCCACCGCATTTAAATTTCAATCAAATAAAGGCTTATCTTAACGAGTCTACATTTCTAACAACATGCCAGAAATGAAACCACCGATTCGCGGAAAGACTTCACCCTATGGCTTTTTCGTCAAAATGTGCTATGAGGAGCATAAAAAGAAATATCCAAATGAAGCGATTGAAGTCGGTGAAATTTCAAGAAAGTGTTCAGAAAAATGGAAGGTAAGATAAAATGTTTAAAAAAGTTGAAAGAGTAAAAGTATACACAAACATTTTCACCTTAAAAAACAAAAATTATCTAGAGCCACGTTCCATTAGAATGGGCTGTGAGTGGGCCAAAATTTTTTTCGAACTTCATTTTTACTTAGAAAGCTTTGACGATCCTCACTCCCCCCTCGCTCATACGTGGGCAGGGGGCGAATTGTCGTTGGAAAGTACAGGGGGTCTAGGTTCCTGCCTTCCAAAGTGCAGGGATCTGAAAAATCATCGACAAAAAAGGTCGCAAAATTGCCATTCTTGCCCAAAAATAAATTTTTTAGTTATTTTTGCCCAAAATTGCCTGACTGTCAAAAAAAGATCACAAAAAATTGCGGGAGATGGGAATTTGACCCTCCAAATGCAGGGGTCCGAATTCTGACCCCCTGGGGTCTATTGTTGTACTTGATTAGTGATATGTGAAAAGTGGCAAGTGATAAGCGACAAGTTACAAAATAAGGGAAAAAAACCGAAAATTTGGCACATGAAAAGTAGCAAGCTCACTAAAAAACCGACAATTTTGTCACTCGTCACTTATCGCTTGTCGAAAAAACTGACTAACCACTTTTGCTTAGTCAGGACTCTGGGGCACATAGTTCACAAGCGCGTAGGATAGTTAAAATAATTTTCCCCACAAATCGTCGTTCCCCAAAATTTTCAATCCTCAAAAAATTAACCACAAAAAAATTTAGACAATGTCCGAAGACGATAAACGTCGCTTTGTTGAACTCGCCGCAAAAGACACTGAGCGTTACCAAGCCGAAGTGGCTGCCTATGGTGGTGAAGACTACCTCCTCAAAAAGAAAAAGAAGAAAACCAAGGACCCTGCAATGCCAAAACGAGCACTGTCCGCATTTTTCTTTTTTTCACAAGAAAGACGGGTTGATGTTTTAAAAGAGCATCCGGAATGGAAATTGGGACAAGTTGCACAAGAACTTGGCAAGCGATGGAAAGAATTAGCGCCGGAAGAGAGGTCGCCATTTGAAGAGAAAGCTGCTTCGGATAAGGCTAGATATGATGAAGTGAGTTTTAATCCTTTCTTGTTAGTCTAGATGGATGGGCTACCCCTGCACCAAAAAATGAAAATTTAGAAATTTTCAAAACTCCATTTTAATTATTCATATGTTAGATTTAAAAAAACTTTTTATTAGCTTTATATTTTTGGATACTGCTGTTCCTAACCCCTCCCCATTCTACTGACTATAAAATTTTTTAAGGAAATGCGAGTCTACCGCGGCACAGAAGGCATGCAACATAACAACATGCAGCAACATCCTCATCATATTCCAATTGAACAACAACTGACCTCACTCACCAATATGCAACCAGCCTCCCAAGATGGACTAACAACTATTGTCATCCAGCAACAACCCTCTCAACATGAACTGCAACAAATGCAGCCAATGGAACAATTACAATCAGCGCAGGCGTATATTACTCATGGTGAATTGCCGAACCAATAATTTGTATGAAATTTTGTGAATTTTCTCACTCTGTATTTATTTATTGCACATGTCGAATAAAAGATTTACTTAATTTTGGAAACGCTATGTAATACATAGATTTAGGCTTAGACTTAGGCTTAGACCTAGGCTTAGGCTTAAGTCTAAGCTTAAGCCTAGGCCTAAGCCTAAGTCTAGGCCCATTCCCTCACCTCACTTTATCAATCATTATTTCTGACGCTCATTAAAATTTAATCTCTTTTTGTAAAATTTTTTGTATAACCAACCTTCTTCAGCAATACCACTAGAATTTAGATGGTGCACACATGTTGGCATCCTTAGGTCCCATACTTTAACCGTAAATAAGCTAACTGTTAGAGCCATATTAGGATTGTTGGGCACCAATTTTACTGCCGTTACATTGTTTGGATGAGATTTGAGCACACATTTTTCGGTTCCAGTATGCAGGTCCCAAATTTTTGCTGTCCTATCTAAAAAGTTTAACGTTGGTTTGAGATTTTTTAGTATATCAGATAATATCCTAATGCTATACCTTTGGACCCAGTAATCAAAAGCTCGTCGTTTGCTGCTATAGAGATCACAGGTTTTGCATGACCATAAATAGTAAATGTTCTTGATAGGTATTTTCTTCCACCAAACTTATATGATTCTTGTGGGGAGACTTCAACCACTTCAGCTTTCCTTCTAAACAATATATAAAATCTTTTTTCTCACCTTTTAGATTCATTTTTATTGATTTTTATAATATTACTCCCAGGGGCACCACCCACCATTCAAACCACCCATGGGTGATACCATTCACCACTCTGGGTGGTACCATCAACCACCCATCCACTCGTGGGTGGTTGATGGGTTGAACCAGCAAGAGTGATTTGGGTGGTGCTACCCAAATGGATGGTGGGGGTGGTACCACCTATTTTTTCGCCCCTTGCCATCAATATAAGCACAATATAAAAAATAAAGCTAAAAGCGAACCCAGATTTTGAAGAAAATTCCGAATTTTCATTAGACCATTTTGGCACGAGACGATTTAGTAGTTCACGCATTTTTGAAGAGTTTATGGGGATAGCTTGTGTATTTGAGGTGGATGTCGAGGGTTCACAGCCCATTGAAGCAGAAGCGAAACTTTTTGCAGCTGGTAAGCTAGAGATACAACCACGATTAACAAAAACAATAAAGAGGATAAAATTGTTAGGATTTAGATAATATAATGGTTTGGCATATAAAATAAACAAATTTTCATAGAATCAGGACAATTTTTCATGATTACGAATCAGTGGCGTATATATATCCCACGGGGCAGTTCATGAAAAATGCTCCATTTTTCATGAACTTTCCGAATATCAACAAAAAATGACAACTTTTTTCCGCTCGGACTGGTTCTTTAAAAATGACGGCTAAGGTCAAGAATTCGGTTAAATTTTCGATTTTAACCAAAACACTCCTATTAGATAGCTCTTTACGAGATCTTTCAATCCCCATAAAAAAATTTTGCGAACCCTTCCTGTGAGGATATAGGCCTTTGGGAACGAACATATCTCAAAATAAGTATGATGCTTTCCGAGGGTCTATATCCTCAGGGTAAAGTTTTGTAGGTTTTGGCATAGATTTATCCCCTAGCTTTATGCCCAAATGACCTTTAATTAAATCCTTAGTAGAAAAAAAGAAAAAAGGTACCTACCTTTTTTCTGCTAAGGATTCAATTAAAGGTCATTTGGGCATAAATATAGGGCATTTCATAAACAATAAATCTACGCCAAAACCTACAAAACTTTACCCTGAGGATATAGATCCTCGGAAAGTATCATACTTATTTTAAGATATGTCCGTTCCCAAAGGCCTATATCCTCACAAGAGGGGTTCCCAAAAGTTTTTTGATGGGGGTTGAGAGATCTCGTAAATAAATACCTATCTAATAGGCATGTTGTGGTTTAAAAAATCTATGCCAAACCATTAAACATTTGTATTGTTAGCTTACCCAGCTACGGAATGATATTTGCGGAGTTTACTTCCAGGTGTTATTGAAGCTATGGTGTTACGGAATCGGGAATGCCGGGAGAAGCTCGAGCGAGTATCCATTCTGAACGTTAACAAAACATAAAACAACCACAAAAACTATGTAATAGTAAAAATTAAATTTAGCAAGCTTAAAATTATTAGGCAAGTTAATTTTTACAAATTTATGACTAAATTTAAAGGGAAGGGTAGGGGGTAAATTTTATGAACATATGGAAAAGGAAAATCGTTGTTTATGGTAAGGCTAGTTTATCTGATAAACCAACAGTTTCCCAGAAAATTGCCCTCAGTTGAACAATTGTCCCCAGCCAGAACTTGACAGAAATAAATATTTACTAGAATACTTTACTGTGCTGCCAAACAATAAGGGCTATTATTAGATCATGTGCCAAATGGGACATCTGTTATATTTGCCACATGATTCTCAGTCGCATATGACAAATGGAACAAGTCTAATATCGGGATGTGTCACATATGTCACGAGAAGTGTCCGATATGTCACGTAGACGTGTCAGATGTGTCATATATCTCACATAGAGATTAGGGTATATAGGACCCTGAAAGAGAGCCGAGGTTTAATTGTAATACATTATCAAAAATAAAAGTTGTATATTAATATGGGGTTTTTCACATTATAACTCTAGAGACCCACCCCCCCCCCAGCTATCAGAGGCCGTTTCCAGTGACAAAACAGTGGTGCATCGGCAGGGAACTTCGCGTGACATATGTGACACATTGGACACGTAAGACAAATGTGACCAGACTTGTCCTATTTGTCATATGTGACTGAGAATCATGTAGAAAATATGACAGATGTTCCATTTGGCACATAATCTAATAATAGCCCTTGTTGATCGGCAACACATTTACATCTAAATGAAATTTTTTTATAATTTTTTTTCAAAAAACTGTTAATTTTTATTACATGGTTATAGAGTATTATGAAAAAAATTTTCATAATATTCTATAAAAAGATGCGTGGGGCAGTTATCTCCCGGGGAAATTGTTCGTTAGAAATTGATCTTAAATTTAACCTCTTTTGTTTGGCTGGCACGGGCTCTTCCGAAGCACCAGGCTGAAAAGCATCATCTTCTCCATCGTCATTATAAACATCAGCAGAAACCGAAGACTTTTTCATCGAGTCTTGCCCAGAAGTTTGTGATGTAGAGTCATCTATTGGTGAAACTGATCTTGTTAGTTGACCTAAATTTTTTTATACCGCTCTGTAAAATAAATTTTTAACATTAACATAATATGTCAAAGCTTATTCATAAGCAAAAAGTCTACATAAAAAGCACACCTTCTGGTATTTCATTTAGGTTTTCCATGGAGTATCCCTTTGTAGGGAATAGTAGTTCTACTGTGGTAGCAGTTCTACGACTTCGTGCTTTTTGTGAGTAAAGCGAAGCTAAAAAGAATCAACTATACTAAAAAGCAACAAAAACCGCTAATTTTAATTACACGTAAAAATCAAGCTTGCATGAATTATTGTATACTTCAAAGAACCCCCAAATTTTTCATGATTCGAAAATGCGTCCCCATCTAGTCTACGGGCCTTCACTAATTCGTCTCGACGATATCGAGACATGCATTAATTGTATAGATGGCGTCAAGACGGTTTTATTCTTCAGGGTCAACGAATTATCGAATGTGGTCTACAACAAATTTATAGTCCACAATAAGATGCATAAAAATGTAAAAGACAGCATTCGAAAATTCGTTTATCCTGAAAAGATATTCGCAATTTAAAAAAACGTCGAGATGCATCGAGACACCTCGAGACGCGTCAAGACGCCGTGTCTCGAGCACTAATTGTAATTAGTGCTCCCCAACTTGCTATTAGTGCGGAATTAGTGCTTCCAAAATTTCAAGACGCAATTAGTGAAGGCCCTACTTTTCTCACTATGCTACTGGATAATAATCAACCCCATGATTTTTGATGGGGTAGGGTTAAGGGGTAAAATGTCCACCATAGGGAGGGGTAAAGTGCCTTCCTCTCCCCTAGTTGTCGAAAATTTTCAAGTGTTACAAAGAAAAATATTAAAAGTCTCGATCCCGAAAAAATCCCGATTTTTGAATCCCAATCCCGTTTTTACGATTCCGGTCCCGATGAAAAATCCCAATCCGTCCAGCCATAGTCCGTAGCAATGAAAAATTTAATTTTTATTAAGCAGATCTATTAGTTTAAGCAATCACACATCAAACATTTGTGCAAAAAAGTCTTTATATTAAAAAAATTCGGAGCTACTAGAGGGATTCACGTAAAAAAATTTTTGAAATTTTTTTTCGGAAATGACCCCTCTAGGGATAAAAACATGTGGAGAATCTAAATTTGACATATTCGAAGCAAAAAAACGCTTCCCTGATTTAGGGAAGCATTTTTTCGCTTCGAAAATGTCAAATTCAGATTTCCCGCATGTTTTTACCGTTATAAGGGTCATTTCTAGAAAAAATGTTCGAAAAAATTTTCACGTGGGCGCCCCCCCCCCTATTGTAGCTCCAAAAACTCTTACATGTCATAGCATTATTTGCTCGTTTCGCTTCCGGTGATGAGCTTGACTCTTTTCGAGCTCTGATCACTTCCGTTACGTCCGACGCGACATTTTTATCCTCTCCAATAAGTTGACTCATTAGCTGTCCATTTATTCTTTGTTCCTGTTCTAACTGTTCTGCTTTTGCCTTCCATTGCTAAACATTTATTTATCGGATTTATAAAAAAATATAATGTACTTTTAATTCAGAAGCTGCTTTCGAGGCCTCAATACTCTTCTCCAAGGTTGTATCAAGCAGATGTTTGAGGAGATATTTGGCCTCGATTAAATTGTCACATTGTTCCACAAATGCCTCGAGGTTATTCGGTGTTTCCGACGACTCGATGTCGTCATCTTCATTAGTGTCCTAAAAGCAGATTCTACGTAAGAAGAGTGTACAAACATCGCCAATTTTTTTTTAGCATACGCTGTTGAACATTTTTGATTGAAGAAAACAAGGAAAAAAAATTAATTGAAATGGCAAAAGCCTACGTTTTTTATGTCATGTGTAGCACTTAGAGGAAAGAAAAGGCTATTTCTGATTGAGTTCATATTTTCTTGTATTTTTTAGTTTTATTTCTTATAGACAGTGAGGGGGGACCCTAGCCCGAGTTCCAGAAAAATTTTTAGGGATACAAATGAAATTTTTGAAAAATGATCATTTTTGTGATGTTCTANATTTCTTATAGACAGTGAGGGGGGACCCTAGCCCGAGTTCCAGAAAAATTTTTAGGGATACAAATGAAATTTTTGAAAAATGATCATTTTTGTGATGTTCTAGAAAGTTCTTGATCTCAATAGCAACTTTATAGAATATCACTTTTCATGAAAATATTTCTGTGATGGAGAAATTGACTACAGATCGGTAAGGGATGCAAATGACCAGTAAGAAATGTCCGATTAAGGAATGACCGGTAAGGAATGACCGATAAGGATCGACAGTAAGGGATTCTCATAGACGGTGGGGGGTGACCTAGTGCCCATGGGGCGGACTCCGGCCTGAGCCCAGCATGGGCCCATAGTCCGGAGCTGCGGATTTTTACGGTCCTAAAAATGTTCCGTGCCAGAGCCACAAATTTTGTGACCCTGGATTGGCCAGGCAGTAAAAAAATTGGTCAAATTTTTTGCGGCCAGGCCGGATCGTAGAAAATCAGTCTTATGATACCTCTGGTAGCTACACCATTGCTCCCACGTGAATCAATTTTTGTAGTTATTTAAATTTTAATCTATTTTTTACATTTTCGATATTTTTTCTGTCTACCAAGCAGGTGCTTTTTACCTCCAAAAAAATCACTTTTTCGTCATTTGCTAAAGTTAATATGTGTTCAAAACCTCATGTCTATTACACTTGACTGAAAGTTTGTTGTTTCTTTTTGAATGTTCATTCATTTATCTTTTTTTACGCAAAAAACAAGCAAAAGTCACTTTCGAGCATGTGGCTTTCCTTTTCGTATTGGTCAATAGAATATATGATAAATTGTTTAGTTGTTTCTTTTGTTTGGTCTCTTTCTGCTTAGCTTAAGTTTTCTATTTTACGTTTGAGTTAGTTTTCAAAATAACAAGTTTCCCTTTTTTTTAGCTTTTCATTTTTCAAACTTGAAAATTTTTCAAAAATACAAGGTTTTTCATTTTTTAAATTTAAAAAATATCAATTTTTAATATAAAATTTACATTTTTACCGATTTTTACAAAAATTTGCTTTAAAAAATTCACCTTTAAAATTTTTTGGGGATAAAGTACCCCTCCTCCACAGCGATTCGACCCCTTGAGGGATAACGCACCCCCTCCCTCCCCACAGTGATTTCAACCCCTCGCTATGCCACTGGATGAGGGTGTTTATGTATAAGTTGGGACAGCGCCAATAAAAAGTAATGCATCAAACCTTTAATTCTCATAAAGACTTTCTTTATAGCAGAAATTTTTTCACAAAAAGGGGTCGTCCAGATATTACGTTATCTTGTAGCGGGAGGAGGAGGGGGGATAGCCAAATGATAATGTGGGGGAGGAGGGGAGGTCTAAAATCTCCGATAACGTAATATCTGGACTACCCCAAAGTGATGCTCTACTACATTGTTCAACGTGATCTCAGGAACAACTTTGTAGAACATCACTTTTTGTGTAAAAAATTTCTGTTATGAAGAAAGTCCTTATGAAACTAAAAGTTTGATGCATTACTTTTAGTCGCTACTGTATATCTCATTGGTATATCTCTTTCTTCAGCCAAGTTCACTTCCCCAAAAATTTCTCGCTTCTATTTATGTTCACATCACTTTTATTGAAACATTTATAAGCTTTTAAGAAAAATAAAGGGAGTCTTCAACGAATTTGTTTAACAAGAAAACTGAATTATAAACAAGCGTGTATAATTAATGATTCTGTACCCTCACATAAAAATCTTTCAATTTTCACTAAAATGAAGACTTTTAAGTCTCTTCGCATGCAAATGCCTAAGCCCTCAGGAAAAACATCAAGAGAAGCGTGACTCCTTAAAGCCTCTACTTTTAGCACACTTGCTTGTTTACACATTCGTAAAAATCGAAGGATTTCTGCCAGCAGGAAGGGAACTTTTGGAGTCTAGGATTTAATAAAAGCAAGTGGACGCGAGGGCTTAGTAGTTTTATAAGCTACTAGATGCCTATAAATAGATAGATAAACGCATGCCGCGGTTGCTGTCGTCCGTGAAATTACGTTTCCACACAAGGGCATCTTTTCTTGGAGTGCCCACCGGAAACAAAATAATTTTATGAGCGTTGGAATTTTTTCATTATTGAAATGAGAAATTGTTTATTTTGAGTTATTTCAAGATTTTTATAGAAATGATGTGGGCTTTGAGAGCTACTTCGGCTCTTATACTCGAACGAAAAAAGGCAATCAGGGCGGGAATCACAAACGAATTTGAGCTTATGCGCAAAAAATTGAACTTAGAGAGCATGTGCGCAATCTGAGTGCAAAAATATCTGTGCTTCACGGCGCTTCAAAAAAGGTGCAGGCAAGAGTCAAAATTTAAAAAATGTCACCAATCGACTCAGCTCGCTGAGCGCTTCAAAACAAGTACTATATCATGAGATTTTGGTGGTTTAACCCGGGGGTGCCAAGCATAGGTCGGCAAGGGGAGTCTCTCCCCTGATCCACTCATTCATGGACCCAAAATTGAGGGGGTACCACCTCATGAACCCCTAAAAATTGGGTATCAGAAGATTATCTCAAGCTAAAAAAGAGCCCTGTTTTGTATTAAAATCTTAGCCGAATTTAATGAGGTGATTGGGGACCACTTATCGAATGTCCCCTCTCTCCCCCCCCCCACCTTGCTGATCTATGGTGCCAAGTCTGCTGATTTTTCAGAAAATTGCTGATTTTGAGATGTCAAATCTGATTTTTGGGATGCGAAATTTTGTCAAATTTATAAGAGATATAATGGAAAATTAGCATTTTGCTGATTTTTGCCCTAAAATTTGATTTTTGAAGTCAGATTTGCTGATTTTGAACAAAATGTTCTTGGCATCCCTGGTTTAACCCATGGCCGATTGGCTAACGAGCTCGGTCTTCACTCATTTTGGGCGCGGTTCGATCCCGCGCCCAAAAGCCATTTTTTATTTTGTTATCGAAATTCATGAAAATTCTTGAGGGTGACAGTAACGTTTATCCTAGTGCAGGTTCTTCTATTCGAGGAATCAACTGCGCGCATTAAGAAACCTCGAAAACGCTTCTCTAACCCTGTATTAGCATATTTTCGTTTTAATACACCTCTTCCCTAAATCAGGATCAGGGAAGCGTTTTCAAGGTTCGCCCAAAAATCGCAAAATTGCCATTTTTGTTGGGTATGAGCGCCCTATATGTTTTCCACGTTTATATTCTCAAGAAAGAAAACAAGTTCGCTTTGTCTCTAATCTTTCCATTCATATGCATTTTATATTATTAAGTCATTTATATTGTGAGAATGTTTTTCTCAAGGTTTTACGCTCGACTTTGTTCAAAAACAATTTGTCAACAAATACATTATCACTTTATAGCAAGGAGATTTGCAATAATTTTTTATCTATCCATCAACATGTTTTTAGCTTTCGTTGAAATTAGCGTAAAAATAGTGTGATGAAGATGAATGGGGGTTAAAAGAAAAAACGCTTCTTGTTTATACTCATATGCCACATCTCTTTCTTTAGTCAGGTGATTAATGTTAGCACAGAAAGACTTTTAAATGGCAATTTTAGTATGCGATTCGATGCTTTCGAAATGTTTTTTTAGAGCGAGATTGAATTACTTAAAGTGGACTTGAAAAATGTTGCCGATTTTTGAATAAAGATTTCTAAACGAAGCGCAATAAATTTTTTTTAACACGTGAATACTCCTTCAAATTTTCAGTATACTCTGTTATTTTAAACTATTTCGATCCCCGGAGATTGAAATTTGATTTTTATCTATTCACAGCAGTGTAAAAGCATACCCCTTAAAAAATTTTCATAGCCCTCTAATTTGCGGCAGCTACTGCTTAGTAGTGCCAAAAAATTTTGGAGCTGTACGACCTGAGGGGGTGCATTTAACTCAAGTTGTATAAAGATTATTATTGAAAAAAGTGCAAAATTCATATGTTTTCGAAGATTTTGGAGTGAAAATAATAGCACTAGCGTATTCCTCGTCAATTTTTACCCCTAGGGGTGTGTTTAAATAAAAATTTTAACGTTTTTCTACTTCGGAGTCACGTTAAGTGCGCCCCCTCAGGTCGTACAGCTCCAAAATCTTCCTTTTTTGGTGCCCGCCCGTCCAACCTTTCTTATCACCAGCTTTAATCCAATATTTATAAATGTTATAAGCGTTCTTTTCGCTAGAATGATTTCATTTGTTGAATATTTTATCTCGATTAATTATCGTTTACGAAATTGAAAAAACTTCCTGAAAACAAGTTTACAACTTGTGCCATGCAATCTATCAAATTCCTTTTTCCCCATTTTTAAAAATCCCGCATTCCAAACTGATCAAAAATCAAATGACATAAATGCCTTTTATACTCAAGACCAAATGGCCCTGAAGCGATATCTAAACGGCATGAAATGTGCAACGGAAGGCGTGCCAGCTTGTCCTAAAACCGAGGCCACAAATAAAGAGGGAGGCCAAAAGCAACGGCTTTCCGTTCCCCTTTAGAAGCTTGAGAAAAATAAGCTGGTTCCGTAAAACGTGTGTGAGTGTATGCATCAGTGGGTTTTCAACAACAAGATGCACAACACTGTACCCTAAGGACTTGAGAAAAATAGCGGGTCACATCAGATGTCATTAGATGTTTAAGTTTTTCCATGTGCCTAGTAATTATGGCAGCATGCTTATGTTGCTTTAAGGGTTGGTTCTATTTCAAATTTTTGTTTAAGCACGTAATTTTAGTTACTTTTCTTCTTGTTTTTGACTAAAGTTTAAAAACTATAAATAGAATATAGCTCGAATTTCAGCGTTTTTTATTTTGGAGGTGGGTTTTTTGCACAATAGCGTTTTTGGCTATTGAGAACACGAATCTGACCCTTTTTTGACTTAAGGAGAAATCTATGGCTCAGCCAGACCCCTAGAAAATACCTGGGAAGAGGGATCCATATTTTCCAAACATTTTCGAGGGATAAAGGGGCAACTTCAAAAATTTTCCGACCTCCCCTCCTATAGTGGCATAGGCGAGGGGAGGGGAAGGTGCACCCACTAGTGGACAAAATATATAAGAACCCTACACATAAAGGTCCCTCTTATGTTTTTTGGGAAAAATAGCGTTTTTTAGCGTTTCCATTGAAATCAAGGGGGTCCAATAGCACCTTTATATGATTTTTTTGTCGAAATTTCGACATTTTTCACCATTTTTGATTATAACGAACATTTTCTGATAAAGGTTGAAAATTTGATTTTTTTTGCTCCATTCTCACGGTCCAAAAAATCAATTTTTCAAAAAATTTTCAACTTTTTTCTGAAAATGTTCGCCATAGTCAAAAACGGTGTCGACAGTTCAACGAAAGAAGTTAAGAAGTTAAAGGTGTTTTTAGACCCCTTTGATTTCAATAAAACACTAAAAAATGCTATTTTGACTAGATCTCCTCATAGAATTCCAAACTGCCTTTTTACATAAAACGTAGAAAATCCGGGTGTGGCAAATCTTGTGGTGCCCTTGTAAGTCGGATTAGTTAGCATCAAGAAAGCTATATCAGGATTAGTTAGCATCAAAAAAGTTATATAAGGATTTACATTTACTTTCGTTTGAATGAAAACGTTTCTTGATTTTTCAACATTGGTCGATAAAGCCTAGGGAAAAAAATTGTTCCTTAGGCTTTATTTTTTGAACTTTGACCTTTGCCTGCACCTTTTCGGTATTTTGGTGCGGCATGCCCCTCTCGAGTTGGTGAAAAAATGCTCCAAGATTTTTATGGCGGATAGCATTAGTGTGATAAAAATAGATATTTTTTAGTGAAAAAATGTTTTTCGTACTAAATACTTTGGGGTCACACACACAAAATTTTTTCCAGAGATGTCTAAAATTTCCTTTTTTCAATAAAAGTGACCCCAAAAAATATATTTGCTCACTAAAAATCGTAAAAAATTTTATACATTTTTGTTGAAAAAAAAGTAATTTTTGGATATTTTTGAAAAAAATTTTGAATGAGCCCCTAAATTACGATAGTTCTCAATTTTTCTTGAACAATTTGCGTGATTGGAATAAAAATTTCAATGAAAATAATTAATTTTAATTTTTTTTCTTTTATCCAAACAATTATTCATGCGACTTAATTATATTCAACTCAAAACTTCCTCACCCTTGCTCTAGCTAACCTTATCTTGCTTCAGTTTTTATGCCAAATTTCTCTTTCCTTCATTTTTTGTGCTCTTTGATCCATTTTTTTGTGCAAAATTTCTTGAATATTTCCTGCAAGACTCATAAAATATGCACATTTAAAATAGTATTCAATTTCTTATCATAAATTTTAAAATATATGGGGGTCAATAAAAACAATAAAAAACATCATCATTTTCCATTTTTTTGAGCCTATTTTTTGAACGACAAATGGGTCTTTGAGAGATTTCTTGGAAAAAATTTCATCTGGTCTTCGGTTCATTTGACATTTATAAAAAACATGTTTGCAAGAAAGTCACCCAAAATGTGATTAAAGACCAGGAAGTTTGGTGATTTTTTTTATAGCGAGACATAATTTGGAGAAATAATTTTGCATACTTTACTTGCAAACATGTTCATTTTGAGTATAAACAGACGAAAAATAGGAAAAATTTGGAAGAAACTGGAATCAAACAGTGATGGCCCGTTTGTGGTCCGGTTCCTAATGAGGAACTCGAACAGCAAAAATTTTTCAAAGATCTTCAAAATTCATTATTTTTCGCCAAAAATCGAATTTTCTAAGTATTTTCAACTTAAAAATGACAAATTAACAATCATTCAGTGGTAGATCTCGGTAGCACAATGGTAGTGCACTTGGACGTTAGTCATGAGGTCAGGGTTCGAGTTCAGTCGGGTCCGAAAACTTTTGCTTAATTTCAAAAAATGACAATGTACCAAAAAAAAATGCAGGAGATCTAGTTCGTCAAAAATGACACCAAGATCTACGAAAATGGATAAGGCAAAGCTGAATTACGACGGTTTGAAAAATGCCATTACGACGTTACAACGCTGCTAGCGTCAGCTAGTGGCGGGCCTAAATTTTACTCGGGACAGTTTTACCCCGATGAAGCAAATTTGGATGTTATTCGAAATTATCCTATCCCAAAAACGGAAAGAAACGTTAGGCAATTTCTAGACGCTTGTGGATGTTTCCGCAGAATAATATTTTTAGTTTGTGTGTTTTTAATTCTTTTAAGTGTCCGAATTTAGCTTATCCTCTATTTTTTTGCAAAATTTTGACGCAAGCATTTAAATTCATATTCATTTATTATATTAGTCGATAAAAAAAGCTCCGACCCACAGCCGTGCCTCCAATTCTATCACACTTTTTTAAGTTCAAAAATTAATCAACTGAATTCCAGCTATCTAATTTCAAACACCCTCAACAACAACTGTTCCTCCGAAAAATCTTATTTGTTAGTCACTCATTACCTCGTTTATTTCCCCAGGTCGTTTGTTCGAGCTCGATTCAAAATTTTTGCTAAAATTTCCTCATGTCATTTGCTTGAGGTTAATTTGATGGGTTTCTTTTTTTAAGCTGCTCTTGAATTTTGTTTATTTTAAGCTGGGAAGCCAAGATATTTTGGTTTTTTTTCACACTCGTTATTGCAGAGGAAATGAAAGTTCCTGGTTACTTGGGTTGTTGAATGGTTATATGAATTTTTTATATTGTTGGTTTGTGGTAATTTGAGATTTTACGAGGTTTACTCAGAAAATGGAATTGTACCGAACGAACACTTGTTGGATGCCTAACTTCTGTTTTTGCCTACCACCTATAGGATAAAAATGGTCGTAATCATTTGGCATAGACAAGGAAAACGTGGGGGGGGGGAGGGGGTAAAAAGGTAGTAAAGGTCAAATGTGTAGTTGATAAAAATGTATAGCTATAAAATAAAAATTTTTTGGCGACCTTTTATTGATTATCAACTCGGGGGTCGTAAAATTGATGTATTTGCCTCTATACCCTCCCCCCGTAAATTTTTGGAAAATATGGACACCCTCTGCCCAGGTATGAAGTTGACTCTTTTTGCCGTCTTGAAAAATTGAAAATCTTTGAAAAATGTCCGTTTTTCAACAATCAACTACAGTACCACCCAACTTTTTGCATCAAAAATTTTAATTCCTAGTATCTCCTTTTTTCTCTTGACTAGCTCCAAAAACGGATGTTTGGTGTAAAACAACCACTAATTTCAAGTACCGCCATATTATTCATCCCTTCATCCCCCAACACCAAGCCATTGTGGAGAATGTATCTAAAATGTACTCGAACAGAGTCTAATTGGCAGTGGGGTGCCATGCTTCGTTTATATCAAAAAGAAATCTCGCTCGTCTCTTCTCATCCAAAAAATCCAGAGCTTGATTCGATTAGCTAGATCCAGCATGGCACTTGTTTAGAAAGAATTCGCATGTTTATGATGTGATTCGACGCCATTTTGTTGATGAAGATCCGGGATTTTCATTCGAACAATGGCTGGGGTTGAGTTTGAAGTCATTTCCTGATTTTTATTTGGAATTTTCGATTTATGGCGGCCAAAGTTTAGTTGGAATTATTTGTCTATATAATAGGGTGATATCAATGGAAATGGGAGAAAGTTGCAATTTTTTAATATTTTTCAAAAATTTGAATTTTTCTTGAATACTCTCCTTTATTACCATGAATAGGCGTATCAGATTTTGATTTCAAAGGGGTGATGGGTCAAAGTTTGATGGTGGGGGGAGGGGGTTGAGTATATGATTCCCTCTTGTTTGGGATGGGGTAAATGAACTTCTCTCTTTACTACACCTATCTCTCATTATCTTGGTACTTATCCCCTCAGTAACCCCTAATATTAATCATTTTTAACAGACGCATCAAAGCCCGATAATTTCTTAAAATAATATGATTCCTAGTCAACTAATAACAACTATTAGACATCTGACAGTTGCTGTTATTATTTTTTTATTTGACTTTCATTCTTGAAAAGCCAATTAATTGTTTCTCAAAGTTCATATGACTAACAAAGCTGCCTTTTCCGGTCTTTTGAGCTTATGAAGAATATGTTTCATTTGATAAAAATTTAGCAGCAAGCATAAAGTTTGTTAAGAATTTTTTTCTTTTTTTCAGTTTGTTATAAGCATATAGTCAGAAGCCTAAGCCCAAACTTAAGCTTAAGCATAAGCCTAAATCAGACTATGCCTAAGCCCAAACTTAAGGTTAAGATCAATCCTGAACTCAAGGTTAAGTCTAAAACTAAGCCCAAACTTAAGCCCAAGCCTAAAAATTTTTTTACCGTTCGCCCTTGAACATTAGATTCCACATTCAAAAATGGAGGGGGGTAGGGTGGTCAGATTTTGAAATTCGCATAATTAATCTGGTCCAAGTTGGATCGTCAAAGTAACAAGTTTTCAAAAAGTAAATCCTTTGTGAATAAGTAAAACCTTGGAGAATAAACTTTTTGGAAATTCGTTACTTTGACGATCCAACTTGAACTTGATTAATTATACAAATTTCAAAATCTAGCCAGTGGCCAACCTGGGGGGGGGCTAAAAAATTCCCGCTTTACTTATTTTTTTCAACCAATCAATAGTTTTTTTAATGTTCAACTTTTGCAACATCTCGATTCTATTTATATCACTCTCAAGTACCCATTTCCTATTCTTAGAACCTATAAAACTGCTATATAATCCGAAGCCAATTTAATTAAATTTTGGAAATAGTTTGATCTTAAAAAAAGCTTCCTCCACCCAACAATTGCCCCTTGGCATTTTATACTCATGGAACGTGCATTAAAAAGTATTTTCAAGGAAAAATAAATCATATTCTCGCACTTCTTTAATCTTTAATTTCAGGAAACAACCCAACTCAAGTGTTTGGAAAATTCCATAAATAGATATTCCAAAAAATTGATTATTGTTCTCTAAAAGTACCCGAGACTTGTATACTATAGTCCAAATTGCAGGATTCTTTATTTTCTAACAATATTTTTTTTCTAAAAAATATTTGCAAAGATGATGATCAGTGCATTGGGTTCAGAAAAACGGAATAGTATAATAAAGGTAAGGTGGACGGAAATTTGATAGGGTTCATGAAAAAGGGCAATCTTGCACAAACCTCCGGGAAAGCCTCAAAAACAGGAAAACCTTGCAAACAGCTTAGGCATGTGATCTTAGGCCTGCTAAATGTGATCTTGCTAAAAATTATCCGCGCTTCATTTATATGGCCGACTTTTTCATTTGTTAGTTTAAGCCCAACGCAAAAAAACGATATTTAGCGCATTTTATATGCATCCATTAGCTTTAATTAATGGTATAACACAGCCAAGGGTGAAGCGCTAAAGTATTCTTTAATTCTTATTCATAAATTCCCTAATTCCCTATTCATATGCGCATTCTAATAGGGTTTCCACTTCATTTGCCAGGCAATTGTCTTCTTGTTGATCTTATAAAATATAATTTTTTTCTTGAAATGTTGAATTTTAGACAGCTTTAAATGATAATGGAAAACCGTCTTTAACCTACAGATTAAGTGACGAATTAATGACGCCGCCTATTAAAAGCAAATCTACGACTAGTTGTGGACAGGTGAGTTTTACAATTAATAAAAACTATAGATTATTTCACGAAGGGAGAAAAAAATGTCAGGCCTACGATGTGCGGTGGATAGGGTATCGATGGGGAGACTTTTGCACTCTCATATATGCGCACCTGAAATTTGTACTTTCACATTTATGCCCATGTTTGCCCAATGGATGGGTGTCACCCACCCTAATTTCGTCGTAACGGGTCAAAAATTAGGTACCAACTTCATATTTGGGACCCGAAAACCAGTTTTTTTCCATTGATTTTGTTAAAAAATTAATAAATTTTTGCAAATTAACGAAGTTATTCAGCAAAAACTACGAAGTTGTTAAATTTTCTTCAATTTTAAAAAAAATTTATAACCATTTTCCTATGACTAACTTCGTATTTTTGAGGCCTGATAGTCATTTTTGCAGAAACAACTCTGTAAATCATCACCTCACCCTGGGTACGTGAACATCTATGTTGCGCCTCGACATTTGCGCATCCGACTTGTAGAATATCTTTCAAAAAAGGTCGAAAATTTTAAAAACGGAAAAGGGCGCACAATTCGGGTGCGCGGGCCCAAATGTCGGGCGCAATTATATAGCGCAAATGTCGGGGCACAGATGTAATGTGCGCAAGTATTGTTGTGCATATATGATGGCGCAAAAGTCCCCCCCCCCCCCCCC
>OZJO01005097.1:0-13577 GCA_900406225.1 Acrobeloides nanus | reverse complement strand
AAAAAGTGGTCGCTCGAAGAAAATCGACTTAATTTTGATTTTTGGTGGATTTTTGAATGTAAGGCTTAAAATTTTTTTAATTAAAAAAATTCAAAAGGCCATATCTCGACGAAAATAAAATATTTTTCAATAATTCTTTATATAGCATATTCCCTATCCTCAGGGCTATCCAAAAAGTGCTCGCTCGAAGAAATCCGATTTAAACTCGATTTTTAAGAGAATTTTTACGTTTACATGGGGTTCTATTAGAAGTTTTACGGTATTCGGAAAGTTCATAAAAAATGGAGCATTTTTTGTTTTTACGGCATCCCCTGAATCGTTTTAGTTTTTGAGATAATTGTGTGTGAAGAGTTTCGTCTGTGTATTACAACGAAAACATTTGCTTCAAATTCCTGATTAATCAAAATTTGTTTATTGACAAGAAAATAATTTGAATTTCTTGAATAAATATAGCATTTTTCTCAGCTCGATGAAACGAATAAAATGGCGCCAAAATTATTCAATTTGAAAATCATTTTGGATTATTGAAACGAAAATCCTGATTCATGTTTTCGTTTCAAATTATTCTTGCGTCAATAAACAAATTTGGATTGAATAAGGAATTTGAAACAAATGTTTTCGTTGTAATACACAGACGAAACTTCACACGCAATTATCTCAAAAACTACAATTCAGAGGATGGTGTAAAAGCAAAAAATGCTTTATATTTCATGAACTTTCTGAATACCAACAGAAAGTGCAACTTTTTTTCCGAGTGGACTCTGGTCCTTTAAAACTATAAAAAATCATTTTAGTAAGTTAACAAGGGAACGGGAGCTAATTAATCGCGCGCTGAGTAATATTATTGGTTCTTATGCAACAATTCGGAGTAGATATCTTCCACCCTTTCCTTCATATAATGGAGAAGTAAACGCAGATGTTACTATGCTAACAATGCTTCACCTCGGAGATGTTTTCAAAATTTTCATATCTCTATGCCTTACTGGAGTGTTGATTTTTGCTGTGGAACTTGTTTATTACCGATCGAGATGGAAGCGATATTCGTTGGACGAAGAAGAAAATGGGAAGTGGAAGTTTGATCTTAATACAGGTTATATACAGCAAATGTTTGTGAGATTTGTTAAAAGGGCAATAAATTGATATGTTGAAAAAAATTATTATAAAAAATTTGTTTTACCAGGGGTGCCAAGAACATTTTGTTCAAAATCAGTAAATCTGACTTCAAAAATCAGATTTTGCCAACAATAACTATAAAAAATTGAAAAAGTTTGAAAAAATCTTTGGCATCAAAGCAAGGCCGAAAACCGAGCCCTTGAGCACCTTCGACGCTCGGTTTCCCGGTTCTCAAAACTATTATACAATAAATATTACACAAATCTACATGGCTTTCTTTATCAAATATCTTTAATGAGTTGCAGATCGAATTTGAAACAAATCTGATTGTGGTGTAGGAAATATTTGAAAGTTAGGTAAAACTGTTTTCCTGAGAGACTTGTTCATGAGTACCAACAATAATGTAGGTGTTAGGCATACAATATCTCTTGTAAAACGAATTATTTGGTACTACTAAACATTAACAACCGTAAGTGACGTGGGCATTTTTTCGAAAAAAAATTTTTTTAACAAGTGACCCTTTAGGGGTAATTTTATGCGGGGAATCGATTGCGCGCATTCCCGAACCTTGAAAACGCGTCCTTGACCCTGATTCAGGGAAGGAATTGGTGTATTGAAGCGAAAATCAAACGATTCCTTACCTGAAACAGGGTCAAGGAAGCATTTTCACAGTTCAGGAGTGCTCGCAATCGATTCCCCGCATAAAATTACCCCTAAAGGGTCACTTGTTAAAAAAATTAAAAAAAATTTTTTTTTCAAAAAAATGCCCACGTCATTTACGGTTGTTAATGTTTAGTAGTACCAATTATTTCATGGTGTGGGTCATGGCTGAGTGGTTTTGGGTTGAAAGTGTCGATGAAGATCATGATCTAAAATTCAAAAATATGTTAATGAAAATGTTGTTACATCTTTAACATCCATTGTGAAACGAAATTTTTCTGTTCTCATATCTCACTCGAGTTAAAGGAGGGGGGGGGCTTAGGCTTAAGGTTTAGGCTTAAGGCTTAGGCTTAAAGTTTAGGCTTAGGCTTAAGGCTTAGGCTTAGGCTTAGGCTTAATGGGACTTTTAAGGAGGTCATTATGAATAATTATTGTTGTTGTTTTTTGCTAAATAAGCTATATTTAAAATTTTTTTAAGTGTCCGGTTTTTTGTGCGCCACCCTGTACATGGAAGGGAATTTTTATTAAGGCTAATAATTTATGACGAAAGAATGTAGTAGTTTTTGTAAAATTACATGTCAACTAAAGGTGCAGGCGGCTGGATTCGAGGTTGATTTTTCATGTTTAATGCTTATAATTGTGTTATAATACGAGTGCCGTTCTTAAATATGTGGTTTGCTGTTTATGAAGGCTAAATACTTTATAATATCCAGTGCTTCCAATTCTACATTGAGTATTTGAGGATCCACCTGGATATCTACCAGGATTTTCAACTGTACTGGATCCAAGCCCTCCAACTCCTCCAGGAGTGTAAGTTTCATCACTAGCACCAGTTGAGCTACAAAATCCTGCATAAGTGCAATCTAATAATAGAATTATATTGTACGCCATATCCACAAACTTTTCGACATTGTTCTGGTCCAACACCAGATTTATAAGAAGCTCCCGGTCCGCTACCTAGAGGACTTGATGTGGTTGTGCTTTCTGGACAAGGTCCAGATTGAACCGGATTGCAAGTCCGCCAAAACAGTGATGTGAATTCCACGTTGAGCCGGCGTTAAGACTAAAGTAAAATTTGAACCGATTACTCCAAGGGTACCATGGTTCGATGGTACTGATTTGTCTCAGGCGTCTCTCAAGGCTGTTTCAAACCCCGCTTGAGGCCAAAAGATTTTACCTAGTAATAACGTCTCTTCGGATGGCCAGAACTGTTGCGAGTTCTTTCACCCCAGCTTATAGGGGGCATAATATCCGAAGTAGCCGGTTCTCTAGAATCTCGGCATTACATCCATCCTAGTGCCCCATTTTATCAGTGAGCTCATTTGTTATTTCATAATCTTTGCTCGGAATATGTGATGTTTGCTAGCCAAAAAAAGTCCTATATATGATACTCCTAATCGAATATAAAGTGGCTACTTAAAATTTAAACAAACACAAATGGGTCGCGATCATTACTTTTTTTTATTTTGTCATCATATGAAATGTATACTTCCCTTTTCAACATGATAAAATTCTCTTTCTTATTTTCCTAGCCATATCTATAGATTTGATATTATAACTTTTTCCAATATTATGAACTATACTGAAAATAGTAATTCAACATTCGACAGTCATACAAATTCGTCAAAAGGTTTGGGGAGAAAGTTGCGACTCGCTGGTTTCAAGGACTACCCTCCACTTGTACAGTTTTCTAAATGCCCTACATGGAGTATGAAGATGTGTTCACATCCTGGTTCTGATGTGGAATTTCTCAGGATTGTGTTGAAAATTGCTGGAATTGATTATGAAGTTGTTCAACATGTAAATGTTTGCTTTAACACGAGAATACTCCTTTAAAGGACCAGTCCAGTAATTTACAACCATATGAAAAATGATATATTCGGAAAGATCATGAAAAATGGAGCATTTTTTGTTTTTANGTTTGAAATTTTGAATTTGTGTACAAGCTCTTCGTTGTAATACACAAACTTTTTTGAATTTTTTGCGGAAAAATCGATTTTTGCACCAATTTTTTCAATTTTTTTATAAATAACTTTTTTTTCAAAAAAATTTGTTTTGAATGTTGCTCAGATTAGCTTCAAATAACAGAATATACCGGAAATTTGAAGGCGTATTCCCGTGTTAAAAATCTTATCATGTCAAAATTTGATATTGTTAAAAATATTTTATTGTTATTTCTAGTTTTTTAAATTCAATTTTGAATTTAGAACTATTTAACCCAAGAGCTGATTCCGGCATTAAATAATGGATCGGTCGATATGTCCTTAGTAGCTTTAAGGGTAACTCAAGATAGGATACATGACGTAAAATATACGACTCCTATTAATTATCTCCAATTTGGCTACCTAGGTAAAATTTTTTGAGTAAATCAAGCGAAGACTTTTTTCGACAGAAAGGAAAAATCTCCGGCATTCAACTTACGCTAACAAAAAAAAAATAGAGATCGAAGCCCTATCTTCTTGATTATACTCAAAAGTCTTCTGTACTTTTATTGAAAGAGAGGAAATGTATTGAAACGAAAAATCAGACATCATAAAATTCAAAAAATACGACTTTTTTTTAGGCTCATTTTGTGTAGCCGGAGTTATGATTTTCGTTGAAAAACCCAAGGGTCGAAAAAGGGGTCTGGTCCCGGGGCCGACCCCGAAAGCCTCCGGGGACCGACCCCCAGGGCCCCGGCCCTCGAAGCTTTCGGGGACCGGTCCCTTTTCGACCCATGGAAAAACCTCATTTTCAAGCAAAACACAGCGCTGCAGGCGAAAAAATTGTTAGAAAATGACCGTTTTTTAGCTGAAAATTCTTTTCGCTTCAATACATTTTCTCTGTTTTTCAATTGGAAGCGCAGAGGAAGATTTTCGAGCATAACTTCTTGATTTAGCCAAAGAGCTAGACAGGCTGGAATCCGATGATTTCCTAACATTGACTTTCCACTTTGAAGTCTATCTAGTGTTGTTGGCATGTACTCTGTTAATGGCTGTTGTATTCCGGCTAGCATTTTATTTTAACCATAGGAATTTGGGCGAGTTCCTTTGGTTTGCTTTTGCGACATTTTTCAACCAAGATAAGAGAATGGTTTCATACGTGCGAAGGATTTCGAGTATGGTGCTGTGTATCTCCTGGGTATACTTTTCATGGATAGTCATATTATTTTATCAGGTAAAATAGTTTAGCATATAGGGTCAACAAGGTATAGTCGAAATTTTTCTGGATTTACATGGTTGATTTGATTGGATCAGGTTCGATGAGAGATTGAAACGATTAATGAAACAGAGAATTTTTGTAAAATTTCGAGAAAATTTGCTGATTCGACACTTTCCTGCAGTCAAAATTGAAAAATTCCTTCGAATTCGTGTTCCCGATACTCGAAAACCCTCGTAGTACAAAAAATCAGGATTTTTTTTGTTGAAAAAATCGATTTTTTTTGTTGAAAAAATCGATTTTTTTTTAAATCCTGATTTTTTTCTACTCGGGGATTTTCGGGTATCGGGAACACGAATTCGAAGGAATTTTTGGAGCTGTACGGCCTGGGGGGGGGCGCACTTAACGTGACTCCAAAGGCCAAGGTAGAAAAACGTTAAAATTTTTATAGAAACACACCCACTAGGGGTAAAAATTGACACGGAACACGCTGGTGCTATTATTTTAACTCCAAAATCTTCGAAAACATATGAATTTTTACATTTTTCTCAATAATAATCTTTATACAACTTGAATTAACTTGTATAAAGATTATTATTGAGAAAAATGTAAGAATTCATATGTTTTCGAAGATTTTGGAGTGAAAATAATAGCACCAGCGTGTTCCGCGTCAATTTTTACCCCTAGGGGGTGTGTTTCTATAAAAATTTTAACGTTTTTCTACTTTGGCCTTTGGAGTCACGTTAAGTGCGCCCGCCCCCCAGGCCTTACAGCTCCGAATTTTTCAATTTTGACATCAGGAAAGTGTTGAATCGGTAAATTTTCTCATAAATTTTTGTCAATTTTCTAATGTTTGATCAATCGTTTCAATATCACCGAACCTGATTCAATCAAATCAACCGTGTAAACCCAGAAAAAATTTCGGCGATACTACACTAAAATTTTTTTAAAGTTTTTTCTGGAAATGACCCCTTTAGGGGTAAAAACATGCGGCGGAATCCGAAATTGACATTTTCAAAGCGAAAAAAACTTCCCTGATTCAGGGAAGGCGTATTGTGTATTGAAGTGAAAAGTCGCAAAAATGCGATTTTGGCATACAATAACCCCATTTGGGGTAAAAATGTGCAGGGAATCCGAATTTGATATTTATAAAATTCCTCGGATTCAAGACAAGCTGTATATCGACGCGAAAATTCGAGAAAATAAAGTTTTTTTGAAAACATTTTTTTGACATTTTTACCCCAAAAGGGATCGTTTTTAGACAAAAATCGAATTTTTTCGACTTTTCGTTTCACTAACAATATGCCTTCCCAGAATCAATGAAGCATTTTTTTCGCTTCAAAAATCTCAAATTCGGATTCCCCGAAAAATTTGAAAATTGAATTTCGACTATATAAATTTTAGGCAGAACTCAAGTATTATTTAACAGTACCCTTACGGCATGGCGTAGCTTTTCAAGATCTCCAAGAAGTCCTCGACGCTATGGAATATCAAGGATGGATCGGCGTTCAAAATGTGAATGGCTATGGTCCGGGGTTGTATTGTAAACCAGAGCAATGTGAACAATTCGAGAGAATTAAAGCCAAAGGTCGACTCATCGTGTTACCTCAAGACGATGATGTTGGGCTGACCGAAGAGCTGATGAAGGGGCATCGAGTTGGTTTTGCAGCTTTCACATTGGATTTAGCTCCTGCTGACATATCGGTTTATGATCGGCAGAGAAGGACTCTATTTATCAGAGATTCGAAGATGTCATATGAGATGCTTGCTTTTGCCATGAATCCGTATGTGTTATCTATACTACAGGGTGTCCCATGTAACGTTACACTAACTTTGATCGAGCTTCTTTTGTAGAGAGAAAGAGAGGAAAGTAAAAAAAATCAATTCGACTCAGGTGGGATTCGAACCCTCGATATGTTAGGTCTAGAGTCTGACACTCTATCACTGCACCATGAAGGTAATTAATTAGATTTTTTAACAATTGTGGTAAAAAGATTAACGAAATAAATTTCAAAATATTTTTTAACAATTTCATAGAAAAAAATTTACTCTTTCTGAATGTGAAAAAATGAAAAAATTTGGAGCATGGGAATAATGTGAAATTCACGTTCAAAGTTTTTAAAATATAAATTTTTTATGTATGCAAATTTCGATGGTGTCTTCTATAAGTTGTCCAGAATTGCCTTGTCTCCATTTAAAAAAGCCGCATCGGAAAATCTTTTATGGATCAAAAGATATATCCGATCAAAGTTAGCATAGGCGTAGCCAGGATTTTGCGACAGAGGGGGTGAGACGCGATAGGGGGCTAAACGGTCAAATTTTTATTTTTTTCTTATAAATTGTTAATTTTTCACTATGATTTTCGGGGGGGAAGATATAGCCCCCCTTGGCTACGCCTAGGAAAGTTAGTGTAATGTTACGTGGAACACCCTGTAGCAAGAAAAATTCAAATTTTAGAAACCTAACACTGGAGCTCGAAATGATTAATCGTGCTTTAAGTGAAGTTCTCTGTTCGTATGCCACTATCCGCGGGAGATATGTGCCTCCATATAATGCCTATCGAGATGAAGTGGACACGGAGTATGTTGTTTTGACCAACATCCATCTCAAAGATGTTTATAACATGGTCTTTATACTAATCGGTGTTGCAGTACTATGTTTTATTGGCGAAAATATCTATTATCAATCAAGATGGAGGTGGTACTCATTGGAAGAGGAGGAGCAAGGGAAATGGAAAATTCGATTTTATTTAAAATATATACAACGAATTTGTGAAAGTTTTTGGCATAGAGATATAAAACTTTGAATTACTCGAAAATCTTCTACACTTTTTTACATATTGAATCAGGGAAAATATATTGAAACGAAATCATGGGACAATAGAAAATTCAAAATTTATAGATCAAGCGCAAGAAGTAAATCTTTTTTTCCATTAAGTTATTATAGAAATGTTAAAATCTGTTTCACAGAGAGGTTCCAAAAAGAAGCATAGCCTAGTGGATAGCATCACAGACTTCGAGTTTGAAGACCCGGGTTCAATCCCGCTCGGAGCCAAATCTTTTTGCATCGTCCAAAATTGATGAAAATTTTCGCTTAGGCGTAATTTTATGCGAAAAACACGATGGTGATATTATTTTTTCATGAAAATTTTTGTAAAAAATAGAAAAATCAATTTTTTACCTATTTTTACTTAAATCTTGATGTTTTTCAAGAAATAGAAAAAAATTGGTTTTTCTATTTCTTCATGAAAAAAATAACATCACCAACATGTTTCTCGCATAAAATTACCCTTAGGCAACAATTTTCATCAATTTTGGACAATGCAAAAAGATTTGGCTCTGAGTGGGATTGAACCCGGCTCTTCAAACTCGAAGTCTGTGATGCTATCCACTAGGCTATGCTTCCATTTTTTTTGCGACTTTTCACTTCAATAAATAGGTCTTTCCTGAATCAAGGAAGCGTTTTTCGCTTCGAAATTTTCAAATTCGGATTCCCCGCATTTTTTTACCCCTAGTGGATTTTTTGAAATTTTGAAGAATTTTTCAATTTTTGACGAATTTTTTCAATTTTGATCAATTTTGAATTTTTTTTCACGAGGGTGGCCCCCTGCCCCTATTGTGTAGTAGCTCCAAAATTTGTTCAAAACTTCCTTGTCCTTTAATATAAGAAATCAAAAAACATTTACTACATAAAAAGAATTAAGTTCGCAGATTTCCATTGAACTATAAATTATACATATCCATGTTTGCAATAACAATAGGCAAAAACATTTTCCGACTCCAAACTCAGAGAGTGGCATGGTACTTTTTGCCCTTTATTAACACTTCCAGGAAAATGTGTATTCAATCCCCAAAAAGCGGACAAACATAACTCATTCGATTTTTCCGGCTCTGGAAAATTATTCTCCGGAATTTTGACTAGTTGAATGGAAAATGAAATCATTTTCCAAATTTTGATAAATCCTCTTAATGTTATAGCTGATTTCTTTCGAAAGAGAAAAAAAGTCCGCATAGCATAATGGCTAGGACACTGGACTTTCATGTTATAGATGCGGGTTCGATCCCGTCAGGGTCGAAAGTCTTATTTTAGAGAATCATAAAAAGTAGCTTTGTTTGCAGGCAAAATCAATTCGACTCAGGTGGGATTCGAACCCGAGACCCTTAGACTCGAACTTTGGAGCACTACCACTGAGCCAAGTTCACAATAAAAATCGCGATTTTTAATTTTGCTTATAATTTAACATGAATTTTTTCTTTATAAATAACAACTTTTTTTTCAATTTTTTCGAATTCTGCATTATTTTTCCAGTTTTTTAAATTTTTTCCAATTTTGCAATTTTTTCCAACTTTTTTTTCAAAAAATTTGTTTGGAATATTGCTCAGAATAGCTGAAAATAACAGAATATACCGAAAATTTGAAGGAGTATTCCCGTGTTAAGGAAGATTGATCCTTTAAGAAAGAATGGTCCTTTAAGAAGATTTCTTACGTATCGGATTTACATCAATAGGTTACGTAATAGTAGCTACTGGAGCATTCTTCTTGGAAGAACTTGTCAATTTCAGAGGCGTTCTTGTTAGACGCGTTCAACAAAGTTTTTGCAGAAAGGATTTTTATGAATGGTCTTCTAGAAAAAACGCGACGTAATACCCTAGACCCATAAAATTTGAATGTGGAAATAATACCTCGTTGTATAGGCTGTTTGCTTACCGAATTTCGGATTTCCGAAACTTTCGTGCGTTTCCGGCATTTAGTGTCGCAAAGGAAGTTGATTGGTGGGCTCGAGACGTATTATTTCGAATTGGTTGGGGGTATTTATTTTCTTGTTATTAACCATGAAAGGTTTCATTCCTTGTTTGCCATAAGATTATGATGTAGTTAGTTGATCTCTATAAAGCTGTCTAACCATGGAATATACCAGCTTTTTTCGCAGGCACAATCAATTCGATTCAGATGGGATTCGAACCTGAGACCCTTAGACTCGAATCTTAGAACACTACCACTGAGCCAAGTTCACGATAAAAATCGTGATTTTAAATTTTGCTTATAATTTAATAGTGTCGTAAAGGAAGTTAATTTGTAGGCTCGAGGCTTATTGAGGTATTTATTTTCTTGTTATTAACGATGAGAGGTTTCATTCTCTGTTTGCCATAAGATTGTGATGTAGTCAGTTGATCTCTCTAAATTTAATATAAGTGTTTAGAATGAGGAACTGGCACAACATGTTATTTTTTATGCATAAATATATTTTGACAAAGAAGTATGCTATTAAGAGGTCATTCATACATTCCGAATGTGTAGTTGGCTCATTATCTCTATATGTTGTAAAATTTGAAATTTCGTAGTATTTTGTTATCAAATTCAAAATCGAGAAAATATTTTTCAAATTTGACGTATGAGTTCAGTGAATTTTCGAAATGTTGAGATATTTGGGATCGTTCGGAAAATACATTCGAACTAGTAGCACTCGATTTAGTAACAACGACCACGCAGGGATGCCGGCGGGAAAATTTTTTAAAGAAACAAAAATTCTTTAAGTAAAAAATTTTCCCACCGGCATCCCTGCGTGGTCGTTCTGTCTTCCGTCATTGTTACTAAATCGAGGTTCGACTGCAGATTCAATCGTATCGTTATAAAAACGACTCCTCTTGAAGGTTTTTCTATGCGGGGAATCGATCTCAGTGGCGCAGTAGGATACGTGTTTGGGTTGGTTGTTGCCCGAAAGGTCGCGGGTTCGATACCCAACTTCGTCGCTTGGTTTTTGTCCAAAAAATTGTGAGAATTCTATTTCTCATCACTGTTCTCACCAATTTTTTGGGCAAAAACCAAGCGTCGAAGCTGGGTATTGAACCCGCGATCTTTGGGGCAAAAGCCAAACATGCACCCTACTGTGCCACTGAGACACGTCGTCCCACAACCTTAAATTATTTATCTTTTTTTCCCTCAATTTTGATAATTCTATTTCTCATCACTGTTAAAAGATTTTTTGATACGGTTTTTTACTTTGTTGGGGCATGACTAAGCTATGAGATTATGTTCAAATCAAATCTCTACCTTATTGGGAAGATGGAGAAAAGTTGCTTGAAAAACTTCAAACTGAAAAATTCGCATATGAGAAAATGCGAAGCAGAATCGTCTGAGCTCTCTCCAACAAAAAACCACATCGAAAATGACCGATTAGATGACGAGAAACCCTCAAACCAACCTACTGGGACACCTTGTACATCGCAAAATTGGATTTCAAGAGGATCAGGTTACCACTTAATGTGAAAAGGCATCTTGTTAGATTTTGATGAGTTTTTTTCTACATTCTTTTTTATGCACTTCCTCATTGACTTTTTTTGGTGATTTTTGGAATCAATTTTTTTCACAATTTCTTCTTTCACGTCATTTCTGAAAACTTGTTGCGTATTTTTCTACAAATGTTGCTAGCATTGCATAAAAATAACTTTAATTAAGTTTGGCCAAAAACTTTGACAATTTCAAAAGCACATTCAAAAACACATTCTTTCGACACATTCAAAACAGAGAAAAATTACTTTCGTCGAACGAAAAAGTAGAAGTTTTGATGACTTTTCCTGAGTTTTTTTGCTGCATTAGAGGGTGTATAGAAAAAAATCGGAATTTGGGGCGATTTTTTCATGTTTTTTTTCGATCCGAAAATCTTGTTCAAACATGACTCTGGGCTAATTTTTGCAGGGAATCGATTGTGTGCATTTCCAACTCTTGAAAACGCTTCCCTAACCCTGAATCAGGGAATCGGAGTGTGTGTATTGAAGCGAAAATCGAAATTGTTTAGATTTTCTGGGGGTAAATTTATACAGAGAAACGATTGCGTGCATTCCCGAAGCTTGAAAACACTTCCCTGATCCTGATTCAATGAATCTGGGTGTGTATTAAAGCGATGACCTATACATCAATTTTTCTATGATTCAGGATCAGGGAAGAGTTTTCAAGCTTCGGGAATGCGCGTAATCGATTCCCCGCAAAAATTTTTTTTCAGAGCAGTGACGTAGTCAGAAAATTTTTAAGGAGTACCAAGCCCTTAAGAGGTGGGGGTACCAGCCTTTTTACTAAAAAACCATAAGGGGGGACTCTTATTTTTTTTCGGGCCCTCGGCCCATAAGAGGAGGGGGAGTACCGGTACCCTTGGTTTTCGGATCAAAAAAACATGAAAAAATCGCCCAAATTCCGTTTTTTGTACAAAAAATTTTGAGGCACTTTTTTTCTATTAGGTGCGGAAATAAGTTTCTAGAATTTCGTTTTTGTATAAGATTCTTGTTGAGAAATAGTTTAATTTTAATATTATTTCACTTTTTAAAATGGAAAAAAATAAAAACGGATTCGAGAGCTAATTTTATATGAGTATCAATTGGGATATACAGCATGGAAGCTACAAACAATATATGTTTGGCAGAGGGTGAACATGCTGTTGGTAAAATGACAGTGATTGTATAAAAAAATTCGAAGTAGTATGTTTGATTTAATTGGGATGGTTCGTAGTTCCTCATGCTCCCTATTCTCCAGATGAAGCCCCATCAGATTTTCATTTGTTTCGAAGTTTGGAGTATTTTCTCTGAAGAAAAAGTCTTTAAAAACAAAGGAGAAATTTATGAAAAAATTATACATTATAATGAAGAGTACTTTGTTGAACAAGTTTTGTTGTTTTTTATGTCTTGAAGTGGAATAAAAATTTATTATTTCCGAAACAATAAAATTCCAGGAACTTATTTCCGCCCCTAATACATCCCTATTGGTCAAAAGTTCTATTGGTGAGAAGTGGAATCTTACAGTTTAGGGTGTCTTAAACAAAATTTGATTTCATTTATTCTATTATCATCGTGCCATGATGTCAAGTTTGTATTATATTAAATAAGTATATAAATACATGAAGAGTTATTTTAAAAATCTGATGAGATTGAGTTTATGTATTGAATCTTAAATGTAGTCTGTCATCTTCCTTATTTAGGAAGCTAGAGATAAAAAATTAATCTCTTGCAGATTATTTATACTCGATGGAGCACATCAGTATGCCTGGATTATTATAGTTCTAAAGAGCACGAAAATATTTTTACATTTGAGTTTAATAAAATCACGTATAGAGCGTTCATTTTGGTCTGCAACATCAATGTTTTTAGTCGTTCTGTCATCCCTCTAACGAATTTCTATGCGGTCTTTTTTAAATTGTAGCTGAACAATGGCCGAATAAGTGTAAAAATCTTTCGAAATCCGTTGATCCTAACATTGTCAAAAATTACTTTGAAGCTTTCAAAGTCGATTTTCTTCACCTTAACAAAATGTTATAAATTTAATTTGTTTATGAAAATACAGAGCATTAGTCCCTCTAACACATACAAAAAACCGTATATAAAAATTATTTAACAGTGGAGAGATATTTGACTTTGAAGTTGATAGTCAAAAAATGAGGCAAAAACAAAATGACGCACACGGGAATCGAACCCTCGACCTTCTGGCTGCTAGTCTAACGCGCTAACCACTACACCATCACCACATGGTGTAGTGGTTAGCGCATTAGACTAGCAGCCAGAAGGTCGAGGGTTCGATTCCCGGGTGCGTCATTTTGTTATTGCTTCATTTTTTGACTATCAACTTCAAAGTCAAATATCTTGCCACTGTTAAATAATTTTTATATACGGTTTTTTGCATGT
>OZJO01005092.1:0-25523 GCA_900406225.1 Acrobeloides nanus | reverse complement strand
TACGGGGGGGGGTATAGGGGCAAATCCACAAATTTTACGACCCCCCCCCCCCGAGTTGGTGACCAAAAAAAGGTCGCCAAGTTTTTTACGTTTTGGGCTTAGAAATTTTCGTGGTGTTTTTTTACGAGGGTATAGGGGCAAATCCGAAAAATTTACGAGAAAGGGTCCATTTCTGGAAAATTTTTGAAAAAAATATTCATTCTTTTGATAAAAAATAGGCCTTTTTTTCACCAAAAATCGTAAAAAAATTGACCATTTTTTAAACAAAATGTGATTTTTGGGCAAAAAAATTATTTTTAGCCCAAATTTTAACCTACTTTAAAAAGTAAGCTTCATAGCGCAATGGATAGCGCGACAGCCTTCCGTTTATGTATATCCCAGGTTCGATTCCTCTAGGTCACAAATAATTTTTGCATTGAATAAATTTTTTTGCTTTAAAATAATTTTTAAAGAAAAACAAAAAATTTTTTCAATGCAAAAATTAGTTGTTACCTAGAGGAATCGAACCTGCTATACAAAAACGAAAGGCTATCGCTCTATCCACTGCACTATGAGGCTTACTTTTACATTAGATTAAAATTTATCCATATACAAGTGCAATAATAAAATTTGAGCAAAAAACAGAAGGAAGATCAATAATAAAATCTTCCATTTTTCGAATTTGTGGGGGAAAAATAAAAAAATCAAGTCTATAATGACTAAAACCAATTCCCTAAAAATCTATGCTTCCGCTTAAGCATAATTTTCTACAAAAATTTCATAACGTTCGAAAAGAAAACATTCATTTTTCTCTAAATTTTCCAAGAAAAACAATCATCACCTTCTTGGTATGATTAAGCAACTAGAAGCCAAAGAATTCGTGACGAAGGCCGAGCCGACTTTTTCCAAGAACGATTAATCATCCACTTTTTACAGTTTCTTTTTTTGTATAACGTTATGTGTTATAACAAAATTTTACGCCTGAAATTTAGTCATTTGGCGATCAATGTTCTTCATTGGAAAAGTCTGCCCACATTTTTCTCCTGATCTGATTTTTCTAATCAATTTTCTAATTTTCAATAATTTCTTCGAAATCGGGCGTGATTTTTTTTATCTTGCGTGCTTATTACACTATTGATAAAGGAGTATGGGAGGATTAGAGAGAAGTGGGGGAAAGTTTTCAGGTCAAGTTCTAGCTTGAGGCGATATGCAGATCAGTGGAAGTGAGGGTGGGAAAGGTGGAGCCTATAGTGGATCCCCGGCGACCAGCGGCATAGTTCGATGTATCGGGCCAAGCGATCTGGGCCCATTTTGCTTATATATAAACGCCCCCTGTGTGGAGAACTGAGTCACTTTGAATTGGCTTTGCTAAAAGCGGTCAGTCGGAAATAGCGAAACGGCTAACGTCGTCGGTGTCATATTTGTTATTGTGCTTTTAATGCGTGTAAAAGGTTTTGGATTTTTGGGGTTTTTTAAAAATTTTATTCAAGCTGTATATTCTATATATTAGGAATAGGCTTAAGCCTAAGCCTAAACTTAAGCCTAAGCATAGGCATAAGCCTAATCCTATGCTCAAGTCTAAGCCTAAACTTAAGCATAAGATCAAGACTAAGCCTAAGCTTAAACTTAAGCCTAAGCTTAAGCCTAAACTTAAGCATAAGCTTAAGCCTAAGCATAGACATAAGCCTATTCTCAAGCCTAAGACTAAGCTTAAGCCTAAGCTTAAGCCTAAGCTTAAGCCTAAGCCTAAACTTAAGCCTAAGCCCAAGCCTCTAGAATAAGCCTATATGATAAGCTAAGACTATAAAGATCAAAAAATCCAAAACATCATCGTGTTGCGAGAATTTTTGTGTTTTTTAAAATTTTTCAAAATTTCAAAAAATCAATTTTTTTATTTTCAGCTAACTTTCACTCAAGCAAGTCTTGAACAGTAACCATGTGTGACGAAGAAGTTGCAGCCCTCGTCGTTGACAATGGATCCGGAATGTGCAAAGTGAGAATTTTTGAAAAAAAAACAAATTTTGAAGTCAAATGAGTGAAATTTTGGTTTGAGCTTGAAAATATTGAAAAAGTCAAAAGTTTGTCTCAACCTAAAATTTAAAAACAAACAATTTTCAACAAAATTTTTAAAAGTTTTCTAATTTGCATTCACCCCTCGATTTTCCAGCTTTCACTCAAAATTTGAACTCTCTTTTTGTCAAAAAACTTGTTTTAAGCCAGCACCACTAAAACTTGAAACTATCGAAAAATCCCAAGGATCGTACAAACCAAACTTTCNTTCACTCAAAATTTGAACTCTCTTTTTGTCGAAAAACTTGTTTTAAGCCAGCACCACTAAAACTTGAAACTATCGAAAAATCCCAAGGATCGTACAAACCAAACTTTCTCATTATTAAGTGATTCCAAGAATTTCTCTCGTGCGACGCCGCAGCCGAAAACTTTTGATCGGTTTACACAAAGCCTATGTTATGTGGTGGCGCGTTCTTCGGCGATTTCGCGAAAATCGTCATTTCTTGGAATTGGTGGTGTGCATGCTCAAGAGCTGGTGAGATGAGAAAAGATCTCGGCTCGGGGAGACTCGGTTGTAAAAATCGAAGCCGAGCGGTCCATAGTCTTTTCTGCCAGCGATGATACTCTTCTTGCATACACACAGTAAACAAGCAGCAGGAGAAGAAGAAAGCACTTTCTTTCTCGCGCCTGAACACGAAACTATGCGCCTGTTCGCTCGTTCGATCGATCTCGCCACCAAGATTAAGAAAGCCGTTAAGCCGAAAAAGACACATTTTAAAAATAGGAGCTAGAGAACACAGCAGCACGCTCAAAAATTAGCAGCTGTTGTAGAGGGGGCGAAAAAGAAATGAGACTGCCTGTGGGGGGAGGGAGGCCCTGGGAATAGATCGAGTGTAATGTACGAGTGGATGATGAACAAGCCGAAGAGTTTTCTTTCTACTAACACACACAAGAGTTCTTAGTTCTTACTACAATTCTTGGAATTCGTCTCCTCAAGGCTCAATGCTTCGAGGGCGGACAGGGTGGAAAGAAAATGCACTCGAAGAATGTTCGATGTACGAGTGAAATGAATGAAAAAAGAGACAAAAATCAACAAATTTTCTTCGGGGATTTTTACACTTTTTTGATGGATTTTGTGACAAAAAGATGGGGAAAAGACAACGAAAAAACAAAAGGAAATATAAACAAAAGTTGTTGATAAGAATAAAAAAAGATTGGGTCAGGAGATAGGGCTTTAGTCTGGTCTAAGTAAGGCTTTAGCCTTATCTAACATGGAATGCTCAACATAGGAAACACGGACCTTGACAAGAGGTCTAGAGGGTTTGAAAGTACTAGTAGTATGTTTCGGAAAGAAAACTTTTTGGCTTAAAATCTTCGCAAAAACTTTTCTCCCGATCTGGGAGTCGAACCTCACTCCATTGTGGCAAATGGCCGAATGCTTAGCCACTGCACCACAGGGTCATAAATTTCAATTCATACAAAGTTTGACCTTGTTACAAAGGAAAAATCTTAGCCAAAATTTTTTTCGGATATTTCGTTTCAATATTTTTTGATATTTTTTTACGACTTTTCTCAGGAAAAAATTTTGCAGTGTTGATATTTTTGTTCAAATTGCCTATTGTAAAATTACACGTCACCCCGTAGGAAATGAGAAAAAATGACTATGTTTACCTTCGATTTAAGCTTAGCGCTTTTGATTGTGAATAACAATCATGAATCATGGCGGGAAATTTTGCCTTACGAAAGCACTTCCTGGCACAAAAAAGTTTTTGAAAAGAAATAAGGAAATGTTGAGCTTTCTCAATACCCACTAAATACTACAAAATCTTTTGGACACAAGGGGAACCGAACCCTTGATGCCAATCTCTTTAACAGCGCACCAAACCACTACACCATAGTGGTCACTTTTTACCCAACCACTAATTTCAATCTTAAATCAACGCCTAAATTTATTAATCAAAAATTCTTTAGGCTGGCTTTGCCGGAGACGATGCCCCACGTGCCGTGTTCCCATCGATCGTCGGTCGCCCAAGACATCAAGGTGTCATGGTTGGTATGGGTCAAAAAGACTCGTACGTCGGTGATGAAGCCCAATCCAAACGTGGTATCCTCACCTTGAAATACCCAATTGAGCACGGTATCGTCACCAACTGGGACGATATGGAGAAGATCTGGCATCATACCTTCTACAACGAGTTGCGTGTTGCCCCAGAAGAGCACCCCGTCTTGCTCACTGAAGCCCCACTCAACCCTAAAGCCAATCGTGAAAAGATGACCCAAATCATGTTCGAAACCTTCAACACCCCGGCCATGTACGTCGCCATCCAAGCCGTGCTCTCATTGTACGCCTCTGGTCGTACCACCGGTGTTGTCCTCGACTCTGGTGATGGTAAGAGATTCAAATTTACATCTAGGGTACTTGCCATAAGTGTTCACCATTAGATATATAAAATTTGCATAAATTTAATCTTTAGGTGTCACTCACACCGTCCCAATCTACGAAGGATATGCCCTCCCCCACGCTATCCTCCGTCTTGACTTGGCCGGCCGTGACTTGACTGACTACTTGATGAAGATCCTTACTGAGCGTGGTTACTCGTTCACCACCACTGCTGAACGTGAAATCGTTCGTGACATCAAGGAGAAGCTTTGCTATGTTGCCCTTGACTTCGAACAAGAAATGGCAACTGCTGCCTCCTCCTCATCCTTGGAGAAGTCCTATGAATTGCCTGACGGTCAAGTTATCACCGTCGGTAATGAACGTTTCCGTTGCCCAGAAGCTCTCTTCCAAGTGAGTAGTTCAACATTTGCATAATAGGGATGAATATAAGACTAAGTCTAGGCGTAAGCCTAAGCCTAAGCTTAGGCTTAAGCCTAAGCCTAGACTTAAACCTAAGCCTATACAATGACATAGTTTCATAAAATTTGATAATAATTTTGAAATTTTAGCCTTCCTTCTTGGGTATGGAATCCGCTGGTATCCATGAAACTTCATACAACTCGATCATGAAGTGCGATATTGATATCCGTAAGGACTTGTACGCCAACACCGTCTTGTCCGGAGGTACAACCATGTACCCGGGTATTGCCGATCGTATGCAAAAGGAAATCACCGCTTTGGCTCCATCCACCATGAAGATCAAGATCATTGCTCCACCAGAGCGAAAATACTCTGTCTGGATCGGAGGCTCCATCTTGGCTTCCCTCTCCACCTTCCAACAGATGTGGATCAGCAAGCAAGTACGTGGAATTTTCAGATTTTATCTAGGTCTATAAGAAAATTGAGACAAGGAAGCATAAGTCTAATATTAGTCTAAGCCGAAGGCTAAGCCTAAGCCTAAGCCTAAGCCTAAGCCTAAACCTAACCTAGCATAGTATAAGCCTAAGCATAAGCCGAAGAAAATCCCCCCTAAGCCCAAGCCTAAGCCCAAAATTTGCATAAACCTTAATAACTTTCAACATTTTAGGAATACGACGAATCCGGCCCATCGATTGTCCACCGCAAATGCTTCTAAACACCAAAACCACCACCCAGCACCAACATCGCTGCCGTCTCTCTTTGTTCTTTCTTTCAAAAAAACAATCAACACCAAGAGAAAATGTCACCAGCTCAAACTTTATTCATATTTTTCATTTTTTTTGCCTTTTCTCTCTAAAACCTTATACTATTTTTTCGGTCAATTATTTGTTTATTATACAAATTTAAGATGCTGCATAAAAGTTATTTCAATAGGAGCAGAGTGTTTTGTCCCTTCATTTTTTGTATTACCATATAACATCTTTTGCCGCTTGTCGAGTTGATCCATTATAGTTGATAAACATTTTTTCCGAAACTGTTTGAAAATTTTGATATGGGGCATACATAAACACAACTACACATTTTCTTCAAAATATAAAAAATGTTCAGATTGGTGCTCTTTTGTTCGGCCTTGGTGTTTCCTTGATTCAAATTTTGACTCTTGAATTGAAATTTCTAGCTTTGATGACAGTGCCATAGACAGGATTTCTTTTTCTGGGGGCATAGACATAGTTTCATAGTTCTTAGGGGGAAAATTTTATGAAAAAACATAAGGGCAACCATTGGGAAACATTTTTCATTTTCCGGTCTTGGAGGGACATGTTCCCCCGCCCTCCCCCGGACTCGGAACTACTTGAAGATTCTATTCTTGGATTTCATCTTTTGGAAATGCACCGTCGGTTTTTGAAGCTAGGGCAAGAATAAATTCGTTTGAGTCAAGTGTTCATGAGCAACGGATCTGAAGCCCGGAAGCATGCATAAAAAGGGGTACCGATCTGGTATAACTTTTTTCATGGCTAGATTTACGAAAAGTGACGGCAACTTATTGGGTCGTTCGGGAAGTAATCGACTTTTGCAGATTCCAGCAAATCTTTATAAAAATGACCCCATTGGGGGGTTTTCTATTCGAGAAATTGATTGCTCGCATTGCCGAACCGTTAAAACGCACATTGACCCTGATTCAGGGAGAGCATGCATGTTTTGAAGCGAAAATCACATGATGCCGATTGACACTTTTGTCCACATGAAAAAATTTCTTTGTCTGACTTTCTGTCGAGCTTATCAAAGAGCAAAAACTTAATGAAAAGACCTTTTCATTCAAAGAATTTCAAATTGTAATACTCGATCAATCGTTTCAATAAACAATTACTGTTTTAATTCCTGATTCAGTCGGAAAATTTTATAGTAGAAAAAGATCTTTGACGAAAAAATGGACTATACTCTTGTAAAATCAAGCAAACATGTTTAAAATCCTCTTAAAATGACGTCTTATCAATACTTAAATAATATTTCGTGTTAAAATGACAGTTTTTTAATCATTTCTTTTAAAAATGATCTTTTGTTTCAGCCTCATATTAATTTTTCTTGTAAGTTTTTCAACAGCAACCGTGAATAATACTATGTGTAATTGTACTCAAGTAATCGATATTAATCTTACCAACCCTAATGTTACACTTGATAACTTTAATGGCTGCATGATTAAAAATTGCGTTTGGCGGGTCAACTTCAATGGAAGCATAAACGGAGTAGATTATTATGTTTTACATATATCATACTTGTCAAATGATATAGGCGAAATCTTGGAAGTTGCTGTTTGCAATACAGATAATATTTTAAATCAAAATATGGTTCCAAATGTTTTTGATATATATACACAAGAATCCGAAATTTGCATAAATTTTACGACACATTTAAGTGTCACATCATTGTATATTATAAATTTTTTATTGGAAAATCCTCCGAATAGTACTCAGGTAATGCGTTTAAAACAGGTTCCTCGATATATGTTTTTTGCTACAGAGATCGAGCATTACCATTTTAGAACTTTATATTAGAGTCTAGTGAGCCAATTAAACTTATAAATCTCGGTATTAACAAGACTGAAAAGTTTGTTACCACATCTAATAGAGGAAGATTACAATTGCACTTAATTTTTCTCATTTCTTCTGACAAGCAAGACTACATTGATTTGAATGATTGTTATGGAATTTTCTATATTTATGGTTCTCCCTATTTTAAAAACTATTTGGGATCATTTATTTATAGTTGCTATTCCACTAATGAAGACATCGTTAGCTATATGGCAAATAGCAGTACTATTTCTTTATTTTATGCTGGCACAGCACTTCCTTATGGCTATCTTCAACAAGTATATCGCGTGGTAGATGAACATGCTGCAAATTGCATTGTACAAGATAATTTAATATATGCCTCTCCCCACGTTAACCATTCAATTCAAGTGGAAAATATTACAGCATCGAGCATGGGACATTGTCTGTATACGATAGTTGTACCAGTATTCGAAACTGGTAATATGATTTTACCGGCACTAGAATTTAGTTCGATGAATTATAATGGTAGTTCACATGTTAAAGTGGTAACTGGTTATAATGATACCTATACATTGTTGGAGTATGGAGAGAATGACGCAAAGTTTTGGAATAATGTTATTGTTTCTGGTAATTTAAAATGGGATCAAACAATAAAAGGTCTTTTGGGAGTTGCAACGAATTTTTTATGCAAATGACTTATCCAGTAGGGGGGGGGGGAGAGTCGGGATCTTGAAGTCCCAAAATCGGGGAATTTTTTTTGTGCTCCCGATTTCTTCTATCGAAATTCAACCTTTTCAGGCTTTCTCATTGCGCAGACTATAATAAAACTTAATTCTAGGTAACTTAATCACTTTAATCATTCCGCCAAAAGGTTCACTTGATATCACTTTTCAAACAACCTATGGAAATCGTGACAATGACAAACTGGATGGAAATATTAATAACCATATATATACAAGAAAATTCAAAAATAACACTATTTATGATATTTTGATGTCCTCAGATTATCCTATTTTCAATGGTTATTATAATGATTTTTTTAAAAGAAAAACCATAACGTGCTTATCTGGCTTTGCCAACTTCAATATCACCATTATTTATGCTGATCTTCGAGATGGTATTCTTCAAATCAACTATAGCACGACTTCAACACTTTATGAGAATCGGATTGTTACCAATGAGCTATTGTCGTTTACAGCTGATGAAATGACAATTTCTGCGGGTAGCTACAAGCCTTGGAATGGGTTTTTACTAAGATATGAAGCTAGTTATAACTATGTTAACGAAGAAAATACAAATAAAATTATTTTCATATTTGTTGGAGTTTTTGTTGGAGTTGTGGTTATAGGCTTGATTGCAAACGGTGTCCTTATATACTATTTAAGAAAAAGAGGAAAGGAGAAACAACGTTTAGAAGGCATATGCGACATTTTAACAGATATGCAAATGACCAAGGATGACTTGATTGGATATAAAGAAAAAACCAATGAGCTGTTTATCAAGAACAGCAATATTTTCATCAATTTCGACAAAATTTTAGGCCAAGGGTCATGCTCTTCAGTTTATTACGGTTTTCTAAAAGGCCCATCACCGCTTCACTTAAAAATGCAAATGATAGAGACTCAACGATTTTGTGATTGTGATGTGGCTGTGAAAGTGGCTAGAAATATTGGTAAAAACGAGCTCGAGCAGTTATACAAAGAGATTACAGTGATGAAAACGTTGGGATATCATGAGAATTTAATGTGTATGATAGGATGGACAATGCCTAGTGATAAGCCATGCTTGATTTTTGATATCGCCAAAATCGATCTATTGCATTATGTTCGGGGTTTTCGAAATGCCAACAAAGAAGAATTACCTTGGAATGATTTTGTGTCGATTTTGTGGCAAACAACAAGAGGTAAAAATATTTTAGGTATTGGCATTTATGAATAAGGGGGTCAAGATTTCGAAAATACTCAGGAGGGGGGGGGGGTCTGACCGAGATTCGAGGGACCTCAAAATTTGCCGTAGTTATAGTGAAAATTTTGGAGCTACTTCGGCTCCTATACCTCATATTATAAGCTTATTGCGTATCATAATTTTTATCCTAGAGGGATCGAACCTGCGGGCCCAACGTTGCTTAACTTGCCAGATCGGATGGTTGACTTCCTTATCCGTTGCACTATAGAGCACCAACTTTTTTTCATCTTACTTTTATGCGGGAAACATGTTATTTTTGCGTAAAAACGCTTCCATTTTTTAGAAAATCGAATTTTCATATTAGCTTTTTCGAAATATATACTTTCATTGTCTTCAATTCGATTTTCTAAAAAATGGAAGCGTTTTAATGCAAAATTAACATCGCCAACGTGTTTCTCGCATAAAATTACCCTAATTATTTTTGAGAAAATTTCGAAAAATAAAATTTTTTGATTTTAGATCACATTCATTGGGGGTATAAGAGTCGAAGTAGCTCCTTTCATTTTTTAGGAATGCAATATATCGTTTCAAAAGGCATAGTGCACCGAGATTTAGCGGCAAGAAACATTCTTTTATTTGGCTCCAATATCGCCAAAATATCCGACTTTGGGCTTTGCTGTAAATGTGATGAAACTTTTACCTACAAAGCAACCTTGCAAAAAAAGCTCCCTATCAGATGGCTTTCAATCGAAGCTCTAACAGATCATATCTTCTCCGAAAAATCCGATGTTTGGTCATTCGGAATTTTGATGTATGAGATGTTCACATTAGGACAAGTTCCATATGCTTCTCTGTGTTATGATGAAATGGTAGAGTTGTTAAAATCAGGACAAAGGTTACAACATCCAGAAGATATGCCAGAAGAACTTTATAAAATGGCTAAAAAGTGTTGGGAAGAAAGTGCACAAGATCGCCCTAATTTTACCGAATTGGAAGAGAACTTTCATGCAATTTTAGAAAGCGAAGTTGACGGCTATGAGTGTTTATCTTCATATTTGTCTTTATAAATTGTGTACATATTTTTGTTAATAATCTTTTACAGATGGGAAGCCTAAAAGTCAAAATAGTTTTGAAGCGATATCCTTTTCTAGGAATCCTTTTTGTGTTTTTGTGAATTTTGTAATATTTGATCAATCTTTTCAATAAACAACATTTTGTGAATCAGGGATTTGAAATAGATGTTCATGTTTTCGTTGTATTACACAGACGAAATTTCACAGAAATTATCTCGACGAAGCGAAAAAGATTACTACAAAAGCGAAAAATACACCATTTTTCACGAACTTTTCGAATTTGTTTCGAATACAGACTACTCTCTCTAAGAGAATTTCAGAAACTATGAAAATTCCCTGATTCAGGGAAGCGCTATTTTTTGGGAGGAAAGATGCCGAAATGCTAAGGAAGCAGCTGATCGTCTTAATACAATTTATGGAAAATGTGGATATTCTTGGACACAATACAAATTTTGGTTTTCTTGCTTTCGAAATGGAAGCTTCTCTCTTAAAGATGATCCTCATACTGGTCGGTTACTGGTTTACTGGTTGGACCGTCGCCTAGAAAACCCCCTAAATCGCCGGTTTTCATGCAAAAATTCGAGTTTTGGTTCATTTTCACTTCAATACACCCATCCCCTTCCTTGAATCAGGGAAGCATTTTCAAGGGTTGGCAATGCGCACAATCGATTGCTGACCTAGAAAAACCCCTGGGGGAGTCAATTTTGCAAAAATTCGACGCAACGCAGAAATTATTGATCAACCCAATACATTTCCTACATAATTTTTTGTGCCTCAAAAAATTTAAGATGCTTAAAAATATAATAGGGGATTGTCTCAAACTGTCAACTCCTACGAATATCAAGCAAATATTTTTAAAACCCTCTTTAAATGACGGCTTATCAATACTTCAATAATGTTCCGGGTTAAAATGACTATTTTTTAATCATTCCATTTTAAAATGTTCTCGAGAATACGTGCAATCGAGTTCCTTTGTTTCAGCCTCATATTAATTTTTCTTGCAAGTTTTTCAACAGTAACTTCGAATAATACTATTTGTAATTGCACTCAAGTAATCGATATTAATCTTACCAACCCTAATGTTACACTATCATTTGATAACTTTAATGGCTGCATGATTAAAAATTGCGTTTGGCGGGTCAACTTCAATGGAAGCATAAACGGAGTAGATTATTATGTTTTACATATATCATTCTTGTCACTTAATACAGGCGAAACCTTGGAAATTGCTGTTTGCAATACAGATAATATTTTAAATAAAAATATAACTTCTAAGTTTCATGACATATATACGCAAGAATCCGAAATTTGCATAAATTTTACGTCGCAGTTAAGTGTCCTACCAGTTTGGAGCATAAATTTTTTAGTAGAAAATCCTCCAAATCGTACCCAAGTAATGCGTTTAATTATTGATTCTAAATGAGCATAAAATTTCTTCGTTGTTTGGAGAAAAAAGCTTAGGCCAAAGGCAAGTGGAAAAAAGCTTAGGCTTAGGCCTAGGTTTAAAAACAAAATTGGAGGAAATTCGAAATTTTAAAAACGAGTCATGCCATTTGACTCAGCTCTCCGAGACGAGTAGAACGAATACTATAGCATGCGGTTTTCCATCGAGTCCATGGTCGAGAGGCTAAAGTAAAGATTTGCAGTCTATAGGTTAGGGTTCGAATCCCGCTTCGAATTTAAGGTTGTCAAAATTTCATGAAAATTTTGGCATATCTGTAAACCACTTTGCAATCATTTTTGGGTGAGTAAATACTTGCTGTGGTTTTGGCAGTATCTCACTTCACCCACTGTACAGTTCACCCACCATAAACACTTCATCCATTGGACACTTCACCTACTGAACAGTTCATCCACCATAGACACTTCACTCACCGGACAGTTCATTCACATTTTCAAGACTATGATGAAGTGCCCAGTGGGTAAAGTGTCTATGGTGGGGGAAGTATTTATAATGGATGAACTGTCCAGTGGGTGAAGTGTCCAATGGATGAAGTGTTTATGGTAGGTGAAGTGTCCATGGTGGGTGAAGTGTCTATGGGATGAACTGTTCAGCAGAGATATCAAAGAACTGACCTTTTAGGTCAGTTAAAACTGACCTTAAGGAGTTTCAAACTCCTTAAGGTCAGTTTCAAACTGATCTAGGTCAGTTCCAAACTGACCTAGGTAAGTTTCAAACTTACTTTCATTTACATTATATGTTCATCAAATTTTTTCTCCTTGATAAGTTCGACACGCAAGCTAGACAACGATGTAATTTTTTGCATCGAACTTATCAAGGAGAAAAAATTTGACGAGCATATAATTAAGGAAGAATAGTTCAGTTTGAAACTCCTTAAGGTCAGTTTCAACTGACCTAAAAGGTCAGTTCTTTGATATCCCTGCTGTCCAGTAGATGAAGTGTCTATGAAGAGCAAAATGTCCAGTGGGTGAAGTGTCCGGTGGGTGAAGTGTCCATGGTGGATGAATTGTCCTTGGTTGGTGAACTGTCCAGTGGGTGAAGTGAGATACCGCCCACTAATTTCCTGAAGCAGGATCAGAGAAGCATTTTCAAGTTTCGGGAATGCTGCTGAAAATTTTTTGTCGAAAACGGTTTTCTGGAGCCCTCGAGGTGACAAAAAAGTAGCGCTCGATACTTATTGAACAACCAAATATTTAGAATGCTTCTCTCTTCACGAATATAGCAACGATGCGTCTATCGGAAAAACGCGCATTGGGCATAGTCATTGCCGCATGTAAGACTCGTTTAATATGGTTTGACCTAGAAGGCGACTTTGAAGAAACACAGGCTGACGAAGCAGAAGGTGATGTTGAAGATGAGGAATGTTTTACCGATGCTGTCGGTATGTCTTATATTACCAGTAGTACCGGGAGCCGGGTTCTGCGGGCCCAACGTTGCTTAACTTGCCAGATCGGACGGGCGGGCGGGCTTTCTTAGCCACTAGGCTATGGATGACCAACTTTTTTTGGAGTTCAGCGGGAAACGGAGTATAGTAGAATGTTTTATTATGTTTTAGAGCACATAGATACCGACAGCACAGGGAGTGTTTACGAAGAGCGTCCATCACCATTAAGATTTGATTCACCAGCCCTTGAAAATGGTAGTTGATCATAGAAAATAATTTTGTTGGTGCTCAATGATCTCATTTTTTGTTTGTTTAAAAATACTTCTTATACAATAAATCATTACATATAAAATATCAGCAAGGACGTAACGATCTTGGAGCTACTACACAATAGAGGGAGGGGCACCCACATGAAAAAATTAAAAAAATTTTTTTTTGTAAATGACCCTTCTAGGGGTAAAAACATGCGGGGAATCCGAATTTGGCATTTTCAAAGCGAAAAAACGCCTCCCTGATCCAGGAAAGGCTTGTATATTGAAGCGAAAAATGCGATTTGTGCAACTTTTCGCTTCAATACACAGGCCTTCCCTGGATCAGGGAAGGGAAATGTTTTTTCGCGTGAAAAGTTATTGAAGCGAAAGCCTGTTTCATGTTTTCTTTTCAATAACTCAAATCAATTTTCAAATTGGACATTTTTGGTCGAAAAATCTTTTTATTCGTCCGAGATATGATCAAAAGTTTAGGGTATGAATGTACGTAAGACGCAATGTAATTTTTTAATACCTTATTCTCTCCATGTTTAACAAGTTTGATTTTGGACTTAAGACGGATCAACAACTTCTCTTTCTTTATTTTGATTGTACGTTCCGTTACTGATGATGATGTTATATGTTTGCATTATGCGCTAAGCATTTTTCACCTTTTCCTCTAGCGCTGCGCACTGTTTTCTCTTTGTTCTTTTCACAGTCCATTGCATTTTTATTCCATTTAGATTTTCTATACGAGTCCACTTCTCTAGGAAATCTTTTAAAACGACATGTGGATTTGATACAGAAATGAGGTCGTTACCACTCTTTGATGGTTTTTTTATTAGGCCCTCTTTATCGATTTGAATTTCTTATTGTTGAAAAACTTGAATTTTTGTTCAAAAACTGACACCATAACTTTTGCCACGTTTCATGTTCGTCATAACAACTTTCGCCACGTTGCTAAAAAACTATAACTTTCGCCACACGGCAAAAAAAAGTTAACTTTTGTTGATAAAAAATTGGTTAAGACAATAAATGCATTTATAATGTATAAAATCGTTGATTTTTTCCATGCGTCGATAGGTAATAAAAATTTTGTAGAATAAACAAGAGTTTTTAAGCAAAAAATGACCCGAAAATTGAAAATTTTGGTTAAAAAAAAATTACTTAAAAACGGTCGATTTTGCCCAAATTTTCGATAAAAAAAGACATTGCGGGGTTATTCAATTTGCGGGGCGGAGTTGTGGGATTTTCAAAAATGTGCGTGCGGGGTTTTTTCTTAAAAAATGGTGCGGGCGGGGTTTGCGGGGCGAGATCCCGCCCCGTGCGCAGCCCTAGTTTTCACGGTCCCGGAATGCGCGCAATCGATTCCTCGCTTAAAATTACCCTAAGAAAAATGACTTTTAGTCAAAAATCCAACATAACTCCCTTGACCTTTTTTCATGCTTCAAAAATACGCACAAACTATTTCCCGCATAAAATTACTTCCCGGAGGCTGATTTTTAGATAAATATATAAACTTTCTTCTATATGCAATTTTGAAAAGCCAGTTATTTATCGAACAACCCAATATTTTATATTAAAAAAAGGATGATTTCTTTCTTTTTTAAGAACACACGTTGAATTTTTTATATTCGTTCTCGATTTTTCATTATGCCAGACGAATCATAGCTTATAAGAGGATGCTCTTATGCTTAGTCATAACATTTTGTTTTTATTTTTTTCATTTATTCTAAATGTCTTATTTGAAAAAGGAATGCCAATTTTGATATTTGTTTGTTAAAATTCACTTTTAGTGTGCAACACATTGTCTGATTCAAGTGGCTCTGCATATTATTCAACTCCGTCAACATTACCGAAAATAAGTTCTGGGAGTATCGATTCCACCGGTTTAAATCACGTGAGCATACCTATTGGCTGTCATCATCCTCATCACAATTACTATTCAAGTTGGTATGTTTTATGGGGTTACAAACATCACATATTGCTACAAATTATACAGAGTGAGTCAATAAAAAGTGCACTTTTTGAGATTTTATTATAGAATTTTGTCATTTGTAGCAAAAATGGCTGAATTTCGACCAGCAATAGTGAAACTGTATGAAAAGGTTTGCAAAAAAATCGCAAAACAAAACAAAATGTTGACTTTTGTCCTAATTCTTTTTTGAACAAACAGAATTAGATTTTCTACGTTTTTAAAAAAAAAGAATTTAACATTTCCTGTTGAAAACATTTTACAAGGGAAAAGCGACTTTTCTGCAAACAAAATCTCAAAAGTGCACTTTTTATTGACTCACTCATTAAAAATCCATTAAAGGATGGGCTTAAAGTTTCCAATCACTTTGAAATTTTATAATTACACAAATATATTAAAACTAAATGAAACGTAATTATATTAGAAAATATTTTTGCACTTTTTTATATCGTTATTTGATCTTATGTGAAAATCCATTTGCTTTTTGTAGTAAGAATGGCTGAATTTCGACTAGCAATAGTGAAACTGTATGGAAAAGGGAAATCAATTCGTGAAATTTCTGCTATATTCGATGTTTCATATACAACTGTTCAAAACGCCAACTCGGCAAAAAAATTTTTGATTTTCTTCCGGAAATTATCCATTTAGGGGTAATTTTGTGCGAAAAATCGATTGCTCGCATTCCCGCAACTTGAAAATCGCAGAAAAATGGTGAAAATTTAATTTTCTTGAGAAATGAACAAATATCCCCTATGCATCCCTTCGTGGTCATTTTTGGTGGGAAAATTAACAGGATTTTCCCGCCAAAATACGGCCACGCAGGGATGCCTGTGAAAAACTATATAAAATTGTTGATTTCATGCAATTTCACCGATCATTATTCGGTCAAAAATGGCTATCAATGAATGACAAGATTTCCGCTTGAACGATCTCTATGAGAAGATGCGACTTTTTGATAAAGAATTCAAAGGCTGGTTGGTCAGTCAAATGTTCTCAACTTTTGTACTCAAGTATCAGCTTTCTACCCTTGCCATCCGTGAATAAGTCAGGTGAAAGTGATGGTTTTCTTATCCCAACAGCCCTCTTTAGGGTCACAATATTAACAAGAATCACATGCCTAACTTTAAAAAGTTAAAAATTCCAGCGAGAAAATCGAATTTTCTCCATTTTTCTGCGGTTATCAGGTTGCGGGAGTGCTCGTAATTGATTTTTCGCATAAAATTACCCCTAAATGAGTAATTTTCGGAAGAAAATCAAAAAATTCTTTTTTGCCAAGTTTAGTCAACGTTAAGTAGCGGCAACCAAAGAAACTTGCTCTAAAATTTCAAAGTGTTGAGAACTTTAAGCCCACCCTTTATTTTTACGTCATGAATTTTATTGCATGCTATTTTTCTTATCACCTGTATAAAATAGCTTTATCTATATGTAAATGATAAAATCTCAATTTCCCAATTTTTTGATTGATTATCCGTGCTATTTTTTCTCTCCCTAAAAATATTATTTTCCCCCTAAACTTACTTTTTTTTAAATTAAAATTTTTGAATCAATGTAAAAGAAATTTTCTATAGTTTAAAGCTAATTTTTTTATTATATTCTATACGGTTTTATCTTTTTTTATTTTTTCCATTGATCGAATTCATTTTGGTCGAAAATTTTTGACCATAGAAAAAAAGAAAAGAATTGTTTGTGTTGGATAAAATGAAAAAAAGGATATGTCGGTTTGAATTGGCTTGGGTTGGTCGTACAGGGTGTATCAAAATAACGTTGTAAAAACAAAAACACTAATTTTACGCATTTTTTTCTTTACATTTTTTAAATTTTACTTTGTTACATGGAAATGCTCGAAGAGGAACTCATCCCATTGGCTAAGGAAATGTTTGGATGGGACGACGAAACTGAAGAATACGAAGAAGAGTGGACTTTTCAACAAGACTCGGCTCTAAGTCACAGGGCCAAGGAAACCCAAGCATGGCTTCGTGAAAACTTACCGAATTTCATCAACAACAAAGAATGGCCGCTGTATAGCCCGGATCTGAACCCGTTGGACTACGCAATATGGGGCTATTTAGAAGCAAAAGCATGCGAAAAACCCCACAAGTCAATCAATTATTTGAAGAAAGCTATCAAAAAGGCATGGGACGATATGCCTGATGAGATGGTTGCTAGAGTAGTTGACAGCTGGCCTGGTCGTCTACAAGCTTGTATTGACGCAGGAGGATATATTGAATAGCGTTTTGTTTTTTTTAAATTTATGTTAATGTTGTTTTGTTACAATAAAGTTTATATTGAGATTTTTGTTTTTACAACGTTATTTTGATACACCCTGATCTATATAAAAAAGTCAAAAATTATAATTTAGGGAGAAGAATATTTTTAGGAAGAAAAAAATACTAGGGAGAAAAAATATTTTTAGTGAGAAAAAAATTTAGGGAGAGGAAAAATACTTTTGATTGATTATTAGATTTCAAATCAAAAAAATATTGAAGTTTTCTTAATCTCATTTGTTAAACATCAATCCTTATTTGTTAGTTGCTCATTACTCCCACTTTTTAGAAAAAAATTTGGCGCATTTATTTGATATGAAGATAACTGACAATGGAGAATCGTCCTCCTTACTTTCTGATCAAGACCTATTTTTAACGCCGCCATCTATGCATACACCTGAAATAAACGATACTAACGTTTCACCATACCTTTATAATATTGCAAACAACTCATTGCATACACCCAGCTCATCTTCTTACAATCAAGTCAATGTAAATATTGCCTCATCCTTATCTTCACATGTCTCTTGGGGCGGCATTCAAAATTCACCACGTGGCATTGTTACTTTTGCTAAGCGAAATAATGGAGGACTGCCACATTCCCAACCATATGTACCAACTTCACATGCCACTTCTATTATCCCTACAAATATAAAATCACATCCATCATCAGCTAGTTTTTATGGAGATAGTCAACAATATGTCTCTGCCGCACATTCTCTCGCTGGTGATTTACCTACGGCAGATCACCCAATTGGGATTTCATTAGAAAACGAGGCACACGGTTTTTATCCTTTTATTTCTCCATTAAACAGGTTAGAAAAGTTGGTACTGCTTCGGATTAGCTGCCCCAAGTGACAGGGTACTGGAAAATTTTTAAAAGATCTTATAGGGGTATTTTTATGCGGGGAATCAATTGAGCGCATTCCTAAAGCTTGAAGATGCTTCCTTTACCATGAACCAGGGAAATTTATGAAGAAATCCCCTTAACTTGTTTTCAAACGTTTAAGGAGATTTCTCCATAAATTTTCCTAGTTCATGATGAAGGAAACATTTTCAAGCTTCGGGAATGTGCACAATCGATTCCTCGCATAAAAATACCCCTATAGGGTCTTTTTGGAAAAAATTTTAAAAATTTTTCCAGTACCCTGTCACTTGGGGCAGCTAATCCGAAGTAGTACCAAAAGTTCTGCTTTGACACTAAGCCTATTTTTATTTTCAGGCACCGTGGAGAACTATCGTTGGTCGAAAAATATCGCTATGATCTCAGTCGTGCGCAGCTCAAGGCTAGCTCAAGAACAAGTGCACTACTTGCCGGATTTGCAATGGTCGCGTTAGTTGAATTACAATATGAGAAGACGACCCCGCATGGAATTCTTATTGTTTTAGCTGTGGTTACAACTTTGTTGGTTAGTGTGCATTTATTGGCTCTTATGATGAGTACTTGTCTGCTACCATATATTGAAGCTAATGGCTGTACCAAGGATTCGCCTCATATTAAGTTGAAGTGAGTTTTATAAGAATATATTAAGCTCAGTATAATTGTTGAGTGCAACGAAGTAAATTGGGTTTGGGGAGAAGTCTTGGAAAAAACATCATTTTTCGAAAATTTTTTGCAAAATTCCGGAGCTACTACACAATAGGGGTCACTCACGTGAAAATTTTTTCTGGAAATAACATCTATAGGGGTAAAAACATGCGGGAAATCCGAATTTGACATTTTAGAAGCGAAAATACGCTTCCCTGATTCAGGGAAGACGTATTATAAAGAATATTTATAAGGTGAAAATTGAAGTCCGCGAACTTTTCGAACGACTATTCGCTTTATAGATAATTCTACTCACTCTGCCCGTGTAAGATAAAGCAACATTTTCAGGTTCTATATCGACCTATCTTGGATGTTTTCAACATGTGTGGGATTAGTGCTCTTTCTTCTTGAGATTGGCGTGATATTCTATATGAAATTCGTTGATATTGATTTTGAAGTTGGAGGCTATATAACGACTGCAATGCTAGGTTTGTTCTTCAATACGTAGCTTTTCAGCCTTTTAAAAATGCAGTACGTATTGAAAATTTATTGCAATCGACTCTCAATAAGACTCCACCCCTGGGGACCGGGCCCCAAGGTGTCCTATTGAGGTATTTTTACACCGATCCCGAACCGCCCTAATCGATCATGCAAATCTGGCTACGCCACTGGATTTAGCAAGATTAATGCTTTAAACTAAAAATTTTAAAGTGGAACCTGAACTGCAAAAAAATTTTTGGATAGGATTCGAACCGAACAATTTTTTGGTTAGGGCCATCAATTCTATTTGAGCCTCACAGTTAATTTCAAAGTGTACGGGGAACTTTATACGCACCCTGTATGTTAAGGAGAAAATACACCACATGCACCAATTATGAAGATGAATAATTTATAAAATAAAGGTTTATCCTAAATACACAACAGTCGGAAACTTCAAAAGTTAAACCTCAAAAGTCGGGACCTCAAAAGTTAAGCCTCAACTAACGGGGCCTCAAAAATGTGGCCACTAACCCTTCTATCGGAGAGATATCTTATCGAGTTTTTGTATTGACTGTGTATAAAATTTGTTTTTTAGTACCAGTGTTGATTATGTTCGGAGTGATTTCCTATCTAATACATCGGAGCCGCGTCTCACATTCAGTGGATCGAGTCGTTGATAAAGTAGATGCATTGGAAAGTATTCTAAATGATACTGGCATACCGTCAACGAAATCCAGAAATCATCTCGACACTGGATTCCAACGACTATCTAACTTGCAGACTGTTTGAGTATATGTCCCAGCTTGTGCAATGCATAGATTCGAAAATATTTTTTTATATTAGGAAATGTATAAAGTTTGTAAAATATGGATATCAATGAATTATAAAGATACTTGTAGTTTTTTTTATGGGGCCATTCACAAATTACGTTTGCAAAAATCTCGATTTTCAGACCCCCCCCCCTCCCCCCTTTATAAGCAAACCTAATTTTTTATAGAAAATAACAATTTTTAACCTTGGTCCCCCCTTATGTTTTTTTCGAAAATTTTTCAAAAATTGGGGCAAAAACATAAGGGGAGACCAAGGCAATTTTTTCGAGTTTTTAAAAAAATTTCAAAAATCAGTTTAATCCCCTGTTTTTCTCGCCGACAAGCGCGAAAATTTTTGTTGTTGAAAAATAATCATTGTTAAGCGAAAAACGCTCAGAAATTTTCGTTTTTGACGAAAATGTTGTTGAATCCTTGAGTCAATGCAAAGACCAGCGCTGCAGGCGAATTTTGTTGTTGAAAAATGCTTGTTTATATGCTGAAAATTCTCAGAAAATGAAGAACTTTTGATTTTAAAAATGTCAAATTTGGGGCTTTTTTGTTGAAAAATGGAAGAAAATGGACAATTTTGGTGAAAAACTATATTTAAAAAACAGCGCCACACACGAAATTTTTTTGAGAAATACTTGTTTTTAAGCTGAAAATGCTCAGAAAATTACAATTTTTGTAGTAAAAATGGAAAATTTTGGACCTTTTTGGTGAAAAAATAGAAAATTTTGGTCATTTTTGGTGAAAAATCGTAATGGGGGATCATCATTATTTTTTCTAAATTTTTTCAAAAAATTTAGAAAAAAATATAAGGGGGACCATGTTGAAAAAATGACCATGTTGAAAAAATGCATATGCTGAAAATGCTCAGAAAATGAAGAACTTTTGGTTTAAAAACTGTCAAATTTGGGGCTTTTTTGTTGAAAAATGGGAAAATTTGGATAATTTAGGTAAAAAACTTTAGTCAAAGTAAAATCCAGCACCGCAGGCGAAAATTTTTTGATAAACGCTTGTTTTTAAGCTAAAAATGCTCAGAAAATTACAATTTTTGTAGAAAAAATGGAAAATTTTGGACCTTTTTGGTAAAAAAAGGAAATTTTGGTCATTTTTTGGTGAAAAATCATAATGGGGGACCATTGATTTTTGAAAAAATTTTTCGAAAACTTTGGGGAAAAAATTACGTTAGATTTCAGTTGACCCCCCCCCTTCTGGAAAACGTAATTTGTGAATGACCCCTATGCTATTTTCAATAAATTGTTGAGATGTAGTTGAACAAAAAATAGTTATAAAAAGGGTTCTGAGTGTTTCAAAAATGTTTTTTCAAAATGAAAAACTAACAAATATTTGAAGAAATTTCGTTTCAATAACCTAACTAAATTTTCAAAATGATAATTTTGGTGTCATTTGATTCCTCTCATAGATACGAATAAGGACCGTCACTAATTCGTTCGGCCGCCGGCTGAACGTACAAGGTGTAGCAAAAAAGTTTGACCTATTTGAAATATACACGTATTTTATGATTTTTTGTTGGAATTTTGCTCTAAATTTATTTTTTAGTTATGGCGAATTGAAGTGGTGGAAGAATTCGCTTATTTGAGCAAGGAAAGAGTGGTGATGAGATTGTGAAATTGATGAAATGTCATATGGCCAGTGACGTAGCCAGCCTCCAATAATGGGAGGGGAACCTTTTCAAACAATTTTTTACCTTTTCTCCTGTATGTTTTTTCGAAAATTTTCCAAAAATTAAGGAAAAAACATAAGAGAGGACCAAGGCAATTTTTTCGAGCTTTGAATAAAAATTTCAAAAATCATTTTAATTCCCCTGTTTTTGTTGAAAAACACCTATTTTTAAGCTGAACACGCTCAGAAATTTGCGATTTTCGACGAAAATTTTGTTGAAATCTTTGAGTTAACGCAAAAACCAGCGCCGCAGGTGAAAACTTTTTTTTGAAAAATGCTTATTTATACGCTGAAAATGAATAAAAAATGACAAATTTTTGGTTTTAAAAAAATGTCAGATGGAAATTTTTTGTTGAAAAAAGGAAAAAATTGGACAATTTTGGTGAAAAACTTTAGTTAAAGAAAGAAAACCAGCGCTACAGGCGAAATTTTTTTTGATAAATGCTTGTTTTTAAGCTGAAAATGCTCAGAAAATTTAATTTTGTGTGAAAAAATTGAGGTCAAAGTTAATATGTCATAATTTGTGTNAAATTTTTTTGATAAATGCTTGTTTTTAAGCTGAAAATGCTCAGAAAATTTAATTTTGTGTGAAAAAATTGAGGTCAAAGTTAATATGTCATAATTTGTGTCTTTTCACCTCCTAACAGATGTAGAAAAAATTATCGAAAAATCTTTTAACCATAAAAAGTTATGAGGCTATCTTTCAGGCCCAAAATAACACATTTTTTGGACCACCCTGTAATTATTGTAATTTTTTTTATTAAAATAGAACTTATTTTAAGTCACAACATTTGTGCTTGTAATTTCAGAAATTTTACAAAAGCATTTGTAATAAGCAACTTTGAAAAAAGCTCGATACGATTTGAGCAAAATCAATATCAAGCATGTTTCGACAATGTGAACAGTAGCATATAAAGGAGTTTGAAAATAGCGATACGTTAAATAAATATTCACTACGAGTGGGGAAATTTTTGAAATATCACCTATCACAGTCATATTCAAAAGCATAAAATATCCAGTAAAGTTTAACACAAAATAAATTAAAAACACAACAGGTTCAATAAAACAAATTAACGCGGCTCGTTGTATGTCCGCCATAGCTTTTTTCTTCTCACTATACATCCCATGAGTAAGCTTTTTCATTTTTTGGATTTTTATAAAAATGAAAACAGACAAGATAAGTGGTACTAGACAGAAGAATAACAAAAAGATTAAAACCAAATGTATAAGATAACCAGGAAGAATATATAAATATATAGAAATATAAATGCATATCAAAATATCATAAACAATTAGCAAAGCTAACAGCTTGAGACGAGAAAATACTTTGTCTGAAAAATTTGGAAAATACAGTTGACAAAATCGGTTCAATGCCATAATGGCGACTGAAGTGAAGCCAAATTGTGCATCAAATGGTGCAACATGGAGAAAGATAATGGTAATTATATTGTTTTGATCCGCATATGTGATTATATCATAGACGATCCAATTAATTAAATTCATTAGTGCCTGATATAAAAGTATCCATTTAAAACTATCATAGTTTTTCTTGATCAAGAATGTTATTACAATGACTAAAATCAGATAGGATGTATCAAAAAACAGGAATTTGGGCGATTTTTTCATGTTGTTTCGGCCCGAAATTTTTTCCAAAATGAGCCGATTAGGACTAATTTTATGCGAGGAATCGATTGTACGCATTTTCGAAGCTTGAAAACGCTTACCTGACCCTGATTCAGGGAAATGAGTGTTTTGTATTGAAAAGAAAAATGAAAAATTTTGAAATTTCTCTTTCAAAATCATATTTCTGGGGATAATTTCATGCGGGGAATCGAATGCGCGCATTTCTGAAACTTGGAGATGCTTCCATGACCCTGATTCAGGAAATTAGTGCATGTATTGAAACGAAAATCGAACATGTACTAATTTTCCTGAATCAGAGTCAGAGAAGCATTTTCAAGCTTCGGGAATGCGCGCAATCGATTCCTCGCAAAAATTAGCCATAATAGGGTCATTTTTTAATTTTTTGTGTAAAAAGAATTGGAACCACTTGGGATTCGAACCCGGCGATATAAAATAAAGAGTCAGCAGCGAACCAACTGCACCATCGACGCTTCTGATCGTTGATGTTAAATTTTAGCCATTAAAGCAACTTATTTTCATCAAATGATCATTTTAGAATAAGTTGCAAATGATCATTTTAGAATAAGTTTTTAATGGTTAAAATTAAATTTCTGAGTAATCTTTTGTGCGCAAAATTAGCGCGCGAAAATTTTTTGGTCTTTCGGAAAATTGATTTTGTCACTTTTAGTGTTTATTGACCCTACAGGTAAGGGGTGAGATCAAAAAATTTTTCGACAAAAAATTGAGCTCAAACTCATATATAAGCTATCCGAATACGTATGTTTCAAATAAAAAAATTTTAAATGCAGATTTTCAAAATCCTAGTTACGTCACTGGTAGAGGGTAGAAGGACTGTCCACTAGGTACTAATGATGCTTCGAAATCTGTTACATGCTTTCAAACATGTAAGATGTTTTTTGAAATTCTACGAGACTTGTTACACTTATAGGTGACTATTGTTGGCCTCGGATGAAGTAACTTTTTTTAGCTATCATATGTAACAAGTTGTTTGGGAAATTTTCGAGAAAAATCAATATGTTGAACAAGTTTAAAACTTGTAATATCCTAGAAACTTGTTCAACATTTGAATTTTTCTCAAAAAATTTCCAAACAACTTGTTTCACACGATAGCTAAAAAAAGTTACTTCATCCGAGGCCAATAATAGTCACCCATAAATGTAACAAGTTTCGTAGAATTTTAAAAAACATCTTACATGTTTTGTAACATGTAACAGATTTCGAAGCATTACTACCAGGTACCCCCGTTTGTACTTTACCTAATACCAAAGGGATCATCGCAAAGTGATGCAAGACATTGTCTAAGATTGGGGTGACATCTCTTAAAAAACGACAATAGTTTTCGGACCCATAAAAAATATCAGTTGCACTTGAAATATTAATTCCAGATAGAGTAGAATTGAGGCAATCGTAAGAAAAATTCATCGCAAGTATCTTATGATTTTACGAAAGAAACAATGTTGCACTTTTTAGCTTTTCTTTTGATTACTTTCTTCATACAAGAATTGTCGTGCCATAAAATTGTATCTTTTTGAAATAGAAAAACATCCTTTGTAGAATTTTGCTGGTTATTTTTCTTTCGTATGAAGCACTTTCCCATCGTTTAAAAGTTCATAAATCTTTGTTTAACACGACAAAGGTGGGTTGTAAGAGATGATTTTTTGAATCTACATGGTCTAAAAAGCAAAACATAAAAATTTTTTGGAAAAAATCACTTTATGATATGTAAA